>LT727922.1:340223-473402 GCA_900157175.1 Oithona nana | reverse complement strand
TGGGTTTGTTGTTTGGCTACAACATTGGTTACTTGGCCACCACACTTGGTCTTTGATCATGCTGGCTCCTTGAAACTGCGTTAACTATGAAACTGAATGAATGTGTAAGTGTCATCTTTGACCAATGTGAACATGACTCTTCCACGAATTGATTGAAAAAGAAACATTATCACGCTCGTCTACCATTTTTAGTAAGAATCCGCGACATTTTCTGTTTGAAATGTGAATTACATTTTTTCTAAGCTATTTTCAGGTTTACACGCTTGGACGCAGATTTGATTCAGGCCGCATAAGTCAAACCGCAGGATTCAAGCTGGATAAGTAATGGTCACGATTGACACTGATTCGTAACTCAAGCCAACCGGAAGGACACAAAATCCGGACATCATATGCTTGACACGATGCCAGACGTGATTCAGTCCGGTTTGATTTAGGTCACCATGTTGAGATCAAGCAAACTTGTCACGGTTCAAGCCAGCTTGTTACAGTTGAGGGCAACTTGTCGCAGTTCAGGTAAACTTGTCACTGGATTTAGGCCTTACACAACTCAGGTCAGCATATTTTAATGACATTCAATCAAGACGCACAGCACAGTAATTTGTCCTGCATTTTGAGGTCTGTTTCCAACTCGGGTAAAATATTTTCAATTATCAAATCACTCGCAATCCGCTGCCTTCGGCAGCTACTGCGAGGCCTCCGGCGGTAAGCTCTAGTTAGATGTAGACTGAAAAATGAAGTAAGCAGTTTGCCTTTAAAAACAAGGTGATAATTAATTTATTTGCATTTGTACTTCAGTTATTTTGGGATCAAAGTAAAACTTTATCAATCACTTGAATTGCTCCATTGGTGGCCATGATATCTCCATCGACAATGTTGGCTTCTTCGACAAATACTTTTCCTCTCCGGATTTTGATATGAATATTCTCTCGACCTAAACTTTCCAAGGTATTAAAAGTCAGATCCGGACTCAATTTCGTGCCTTTGATCACATGATTGAGCAATAAATCTTTTAAAGCTTCAGTATCGTTAAATAACTCGTCCACAGCTTGTCTGGGTAACAAATCGAATGCATCATCTGTCGGAGCAAAAATGGTCAATGCCGGCATAGTCGAATTCAAAGCATTGGTTAAATTGGCCGCTTGGATGGCTTCCGATAAGATTCTAAATCGATCATCTTCTTGCAATACTTGGTAAATGGTACCGGCAGGTATGGGGTAAATCACTTCATCGATGAAATGAACGAGTCCATTTTTGGCATCTTGATCTTTCAATGACTGGATCAGGTGTGCTCCATTGATAGTAATAACTCCGTTATGAGCATTTTTGGTCATTCGTAATTTTTGGGTTTGGTTATCTGTCTTTAAAAGTGTGTCCAAAGTTTTGTCATTTTTGAACTCATGTGAAGTCATACTTTTTGGTATTACGTGGTATAATAACACTGATTTTAGTAACTCAGTATCATCCGTTAAAGCATTGACCAGGTTAGGATCTAATTTGGCAAAGGCTTCATTGGTTGGAGCAAAAATGGTGAATGGTCCTTCTGAGCTCAAAGCGCCAATCAAATCGGCTTGTTCTAGTAAGTCAATCAGAGTGGTAGCATCTTCATCTTCCAACAATCCTGGAATGTCTGGAGCTGGAAAATAATTTCTGGGGACTTTGGGTTTGGGAGTGTAAGTAGGATGAACATGAGGCACTTTATAACCATGATGATGATGATTAGGTACTCCATAGGTTGGGCTGACTATTGGTGCTTTGGTAGGTACTGCGTAGGTTGGTCTTACTGTTGTGTGGTGCTTGATAGGTACTGCATAGGTTGGCGTTAAAGTTGTGTGATGATGCTTGATAGGTACTCCATAAGATGAAGAGACAAAGGGTGTAACTGTAGTTACTGTTGGTCTTATGGTTGTCAATGGATGAAATTGACGTACATGATGATGTACTTGATGGACAGGATGCACCGAATGATGCACAGGCACTACAGGTTTTTTCACAGGTGGTAAAGTTGAATGATGCAAAATTGGTAAGTGGTGATAATTGATGGTTTCAGCATATGGAGTATCTTGTACCAAGTGTACTTGAGTAGGAGTTGTGTTCTTGACCGGTGTCCTGGTGGCCACATATGTTGCCTGATTTTTAACTATTGAAGACACCGGTGGTAATTTCTTGATAGGTGTACTGGTCAAGACTTTGGTTTTCTTGACAATTTTGGTTCTTTTAGGCTTTTTCGTTGTTGGTTTGGCCAATGGTACCCAACCATTGCGGATGGCTTGTCTTAACCGTTCAAAATCCGACATTCGGGCATCCGGATCCGCACTCTTTTTGGCAATATCCTTATTTTTCTCACTGCTATAGTCGTCTTCCAAAAGTTCCGAAAACTCTGTATCATTTTCAAAATCCACCGATACCAAAGTTTTGTCACTTTTGACGTCCACGTAATCGTGAAAATCTATGGATCTTCCTTCTGGATCTTTGGAAATTGATGCTGTGGCCAAGCTGCAAAATAGGCTCAGATAAATTATTAACGAGACCATCATCACAGTTCACTCGATGAAATCCAATTGCGTACGGAAGTTCTGTTTTGAGATGCGTAGCAGCGCAGGAGTCTCGCATTTCACGCCAGAATGAAGTCATGCCTTACAGTCAGGTGAAAAAGGTTACGAGCACAAGCTTGAAGCTACGTAACAAAATAATTTTGCACAAATTAGACGATAAAAAAATCCGTCAATTTGCTACATGTCAAGATGTTTTCTCTGCTAATTTGGGAAATATGTATCATAGCAATTAGACGAGATTTTGTTAACCTAGATTTTTCCATAGATTTTTGTGTTAGACTGCATCTGAACATGGTCTATGATCATTTTAATGCTTATGATCCGCATTTGTTTCCCGCCGGGCTTCAACCGTTGACATTTTCTTGCAACTCATCCAACAATGAATTCACAATTCTGATGACCACAAAACAGTTCTTCCTTTACTTATTACAAATGAGAAAAAGCAATTTTAATTTACCCGTATCAACATGCAATGCAAAATAAAGTTGACACTAAAGGACAAAATATGAAAATGAAGGTGATTGACCTTGGACATCGCTTGAAGTTGATTGTTCCACTTGACTAATTTGTTGTGTGCAACTCGCTGATTTATTTAGTGATGATCTCTTTATAGATTCGTTTACGGTCTTTTGAATAGGAAATTCATCTATTATCATCAAAACTGACCTTCGATAGCCATCAATTTTTAGTTAGTAAACCTGTCAAATGCGACCGTTTGCTCTTGGACATCACAGTGTTTGAAAATTGCTCGAAAATGTCTCATTTTACCCATTTTACAATATTTTTTCCAGATTCACATTTTGTTCTTTAAAAAATGTTCAAATGAGACAATTTCGATGATTTTTCAAACACTGTGTTGTTGGAACGAGATTTTTATGCGGCTAATTACCAAGGTGACATTTTCATGTAAAAACCATCAGGAAGATTGGCTTTGTGGTGATACACTACTGAATATTTGACCTCATTTTCATTCTTCATTCATTTAAAACAATTTTCTTATCAGTAGAATTATACATCAGTTGGCCCATAAATAAATCCCCTATTGTCACATCTTACTTAGTTTGCATATTGAAGTCATGTTGATAAGTCCAAAACTGCAGTGATTGCAAATGAATTCTTGCATAAATCACATCAAATATCGTGTGCAATTATTTGAGGAAAATATTCAATTGATTTTCCCGGATTTTTCCATTGAATTTGTCCAGAGAGATGTATCGCAAAAAGCCTTGAAAAAGTCCAATATTTCCCCCATAATTTTGAAGTTACAAAATGAAGATGAAAAGTTGATTTATTTGACAGCCAAAGAATCCGTGGAATTTTGGAATTTAGGCTTTCATTCATTTCTCTACAAACCTTTTGTGCGAGAATGTTTGTTTTATCAACTTGTTGAAGAATTATCAGAAAAATTCTCTGAAGTTAATCAGCTCTCTGTCAAATGTTACCATTTTACTTCGTATTCATATGAAGACTTTTGTCAAAATATCATGGAAACAGAAGCTAAATTGATAAGTTGTTTACCCACAAAGAAACCCAAAAGGAACACAGTGTTTGAAAATCACCATAAAATATCTTCAATTTTCGCGTTAAAAATAATATTATATCGCTTAAAATAATCTTGCTTACATTTTCGATTAGCCTTTTAAGGCTAATCGAAAATGTAAATCATGTATCAACAAACATTCAAATATTTGAATTTTCGCGCTAAAAATAGCTAAATTGTATATGCCTATTTTTCTTGCGCGAAAATTGAAAAAAAAACTTTTTTGAAAATAATAGCAACTCGCTCGCAATTTTGAAAAATGAGACTTCTTTACTGATTTTCATACAGTGTTAGGACAAGTGATGCAGGTCTTATCATTACAGAAGATTTGGTGTTGCAAAATGATTGGAAAGTATTGACTAAAGAAGAATGTAATGACATTGAAGTCACTAAATTGATTATTGCAAAAATGGCCACTTTACATGGAATTATGTACAAGTGGCTTGAAATTCAAGATGAAGCAAAAGTGACCAAATTGATCAAAAATCTCAAATATCCAATCCACAAAGAAAATGCAATGAAAATTCACTGGAAACGCCTCAAGTAAATTTCTTCTATTTATTTCCATTAAAAACATTAATAATTTTTTTTCAATTTTAGGGTTTTAGAAAAATATTTGAAAAAATCCGGGAAAATTGAATTTTGGGAAAACTTGCGAAACTATCGAAAATTAAAAATCCAAGAAGATCTCCATTCTTGTTTACCAAACAACTCTAATTATGTTACTTTTGTCCATGCGGATTTAAACCCAA
This sequence comes from Oithona nana, assembly GCA_900157175.1. Taxonomy (NCBI): domain Eukaryota; kingdom Metazoa; phylum Arthropoda; class Copepoda; order Cyclopoida; family Oithonidae; genus Oithona; species Oithona nana. The sequence continues at coordinate 468,558 of LT727922.1, read as the reverse complement.
AAAATATTCTGATTAATCCGCAAAAAAATGAAGTGAGATTTTTGAACTTTGAAGCGATGCAATTGTCTCATCCTGCAAGTGATTTTTGGTCTTTTATTTACTCAACCACAAATGCAAAATGGAGGAAGCAACACTTGGACATTTGCTTTCAAACTTACCATGAAGAAATTTCTAAGTACCATAAATACTCAACTTTATTGGAATTCATTGAAGAATTTCATTTCAAACGCAGATACGGAATCAGTTTCGGTCTCCTTCTTTTATTCATCAATAATCAAGACGTTAAACCAAAATCACTGAAAAAATCTAAAAAAGTACAAAATCAAACAATTAAAACTTTGAAAAAGTTAGAAAGCGCAGAAAATTCGTCGTTACGTCAAAATATCATGGAAATTATCAGAGAAGCAAATCAACTAAAAATTATGTGAATGTTTGATTTACCGCAAAAATCCCCGAAAATCACACGCAACCTTTCGAGCGCATTGAAATTGCATGGAATAAATTCTAGAATTTGATCATGAAATAAAAACCACTTTGAAAAAACTTGAAAGAACCAATGCCAATGTAAGATAAAGTGGTTTACCATATTTATTATCATCTCTTAGTAGCATTAAAGCACGCAAAAAAAGGTGAGGTCAGTAATATGGGAAAAAATGCCTTTTAGGTTAGAGAGAAAAAAACATTAGACACGCACAGCCAAACAGAAAATAATTGGGAATCCGATAGATTATAGAAAATATTTTCTTTCTTATGATGAAGATCCTCCGGAATTTTTGCCACGAAGTAAGGCATGAACTTTGAGGAATTCGTTCTCGGGTTCCGGACTGCAATGACCACTGTCCTCACTTGAATGGCCTCCTTCTGAGGATTCCTGTAAAGTAGTGAAACCATAAAAATTAGTAACTAATTATGACGCAAACAATACTTTAATTTCACTTTTGTACACTAGATGGCGTTTTGAAATTGTTCAAAAAGACGAAACTCAGTTAATTTTCCGTGGAATAATGCAACAACACAAAGTATTTTAAAGAAAAGAATTTCAAAAAATTCTAAATTGTAAATTCATACAAAAGTGACATTTAGCAAGCTTTTAGCATATTTTACTTACAATCATTTCAAGCCTTTTAGCTCGTTCTTCCAACATCTTTTGAAAAGGCGTTTTAGTTGCTTCTTGTTCAACGATTTTTTCTTGATCTTTTCTGTGTCGGTTTCGTTTCTCCATCACTCTTTCCAATTCACTTTTGGTATTTAGCACTTTGACACCACTGAAAAAAAGAGAAATTTTTGGCAATCTTTTTTTTTTTTTCGTTTTTAGTCTAGTCTGTCTCTCCTCCTCGTTAAAGTGTCGAAATTCTACGGTTTTAAAATAGTATTGATGCTAAATGCATCCAGGCCTGAAATTCCATTTCCATTAGAGTGCACAACAATGAGAGTTCAACCAAAAATGATTGTTTTGTTTTGCTGTTGAAATGTCCAACTTTTGACCAAAGTTTTGTGGAAATGAAAGAGGAGGAAAGTTTTCTTCATTTTCAATACTTTACTTCGCAATTTTGCTACTCTTTTAGTGTGCATTGTGCAAAGGAAGATGCATCAATCAATTTTCTATTTTTTGGCGCGAAAGTTCAAATATTTTTTTTAGTTGTTAGTTGATTTTCTTTTTACTTACGCTTTAGCATTCCATTTGATTTCTCTGTGAAGTTCTTGACATTCTCTAGACTCCACGCAAGGATTGAACAGTTTTTTAGGTAGGACAAAGCCATTAGGATCCAGTTGTACCCTTGATGATGAGGTACCTGGCAAATTCATGTCCTCCAGCAAAGGATTATTTGCATCCTGTTCTCTTTCTTCAGAGGTTCGTCTTCGATGTTGTCCTCCTCCTCCAGAACCTTTGACTCGTAAGTGTGCATCCTTCAACTCTTGAACTACAGAATCTGCAATGACGACAAAATTTACCTCAAAACACAATGTTTAAAATTTTCCTTCAAACGTCTCATTTTGTAACAAAGCGAACTTCGCACATTTTATTTTGAACGATGAAAATCGACCCAAACAATTTTTGGCTAAGTAAAAATTCAAATTAGACATTTTTGAAAGTTTTCAACCATTGTGGTTCAGGGACATATTCTCCAAAGAACTTCTAAGAAGAATGACACAGATAATGCATTTCAATTAGCTACACTAAAGTTTTAAATTAGGTTTAATTACACAGCTTGGCATTTAGTAGATAAGTAACTAAGCAAATAGTTTCGTAACTATTCAATGAATATCTGACTCAGTTTCCCTTCAACAATTCAAACGATTTTTATTTGGTCGCATTTTTGAAATTGTGCTTATGTGGATTAGACCTATCAATCGTGGTTGAAAACCAAAAAAAATCTACGCTTTGTACTGCTATATTTTTTTCAGAATTTTTTCCACAATCACAAGTGTTCGAGCTATGAAATAAGGTCACAAAAAATCCAACGTGATGTTATTACGTGAAGCCAGATTCTCTATTATCTACCCTGAAGATCCTGAGTGGTGTGGAGTAGTAATGGGATTATTGCTTTGCATGTTCTAAGGACGAATTGAATGAAACTGACATGACAATGCAGAAGAAAGAAAAAAGAAAAGAAGTTGGATACTATCTATCTTTTCCTCCAAGAAAAAAAAAAGTTTATAAAGTCAATCCAGCATTGGCTTGAGGGCAACCTAGGCTAGGCAACGCAAGCACCCAATTCTACCTGCCAAATGTTTTCTCTAGATAAGCTCTTCGTTTATTTGCACTTGCCAAGAACTTTTTTTAAAAGACTAAAGTGTCAAAATGTGAAAATTCAATTTTCTATTTTCCATCTATATGTAGTCTTCGATGCTCCATAATTGCTTGTCTATCTACCCAAAATCCAAAACTTCAAAGTTTCAATTTTAGGCCCATCAAAAATGACACTTTCGTGTCCATGAAGGGGGATTTAGTATGCAAACTCAATTTGCACTCAAACCTGTCCATATATGGCCAAAAGATAATTTCATGGCCATGTTTATCATTCAGTACAAGACCTACCTACAAAGTCAAAAATGGCGAAAAAAATCGTGAAAGTTTGTTTACATTTTAGCTAAGCAGTGCACAATTCCTTGCAAATTGACGAATTTTTCGGGACAATTCCGTCAAAAACTTGTTGGGACACTATCTCGAACAAGAAGTGATTCATTCTTACCCTCTAAAGTTCGCATGATGAATGTTGTCTTTTTAGACACGGAACAGTAAAGTTGCAATCAATCTAAGTAATGGTAGAGATGAATTTGTAACTTCAGAAATATACTGTGCACTAGTGGATGGCGTTGGCAAGACTACTACTACTACTACTGCTTCCAGCTTATGGCTTAGAAGCGGAGGCGCAAAGCTTGCAACTCTGTGCCCTGAGCACGAGACGCACTCTGCTTCTACTGCTCTGCAACTTTGCAACTGTTCATAAGATACCTACTACGAAAATCAACTCATCTTCTTGGCAGAAAAGAATTAGTGCCATCATCGTTTTTACACTTTGCTGATCTTGCTTGACACAATTTTTGGGAACATTTAGAATCTTTGCCAGAATCCAAAACAATTTCAGAAAACAGTGTTTGAAATAATTTGCGTAGCCCAAAAATTGCAATGTTGTGGATGTTGTGAATACTGAATATGAAACATTTCTGTTGAATTTCTAACACTGTGTCTGTGTACAATTTTTCCTTGCATCATCATCATCTCATCATAAGGAACCTGAAAATTGTGATGTTTTTTTTTTGGACTTCTCCATCATCATTATTTTTCCAAGCATCTCGCATTTCACATTGAACAAAACTACTATTACTTTTGGATTCGATTTTCTTTCTTCTTCTCAGCAAATCTAGCTAATTGAAGTTGTAAAACTTAACGGTAACATGGTAGCAATCAAAAAGAAAATCCTTTGCATTTTTTCAATTATACTTCTTCAAGACCTTCAAATACCTGCCATAAAAAATGTGCGAAAATTTGCGAAGGCCCAGGCCAAGAAAATAAACCAATTAAAACTGTATTGTATACACAAACAAGGCCAAAGTGTTTGAAAATCACTCAAAAAGTCTTATTGTACAACATTGCGAGCGAAGCGAGCTTAAAAAAAGAGAAATTATCCGTGTTTTGTTTATAAAAAAAGGAGCGAGTTTTGGCGAGTTTTGGGCGAAAATTGGAACTGAGACATTTTTGGTGGAATTTTCCAACACTGTGCCCAAAAAGTATCGTCAACACGAAACAAAAGACTTAAAAGATTCTGGCAAATGATGTTCTGGGATTACTTTATAAGTCTTTGTCACATGTGTAACATAATCAGGATGATATCAAAATCAGAGGTTTGAAACTAATTGTTCTATTGTTTCCTGACGTAGTTTTTTGACTACTGTGAATAATATAAGCTAGATGCATAATTTTGTGCTATGCCATTGTGTTTTAGAGAGGAAAAAGGAGACCTTGCCCTGATTGGGGGGGGAGGACGACGAGACAGAGTGTTAAATTACCTACAATGACTCAATCGTAAATCTAACATTCTACTTTCTCTCTCTCTTTTATTGTTAGGGTCACATTATGGAAAAATTGTGAAATATTCATCCAAAAATCACTGTATTTGAAAAATCTCAAAAAATGTCTCATTTGAATTTTCGAGCCAAAAATGGCCAAGATTGTGACTTTTTAACTAATTTTCAAACAATGTGTAAGTCTTCAACTCAATTACACTTCAAAAAAGAAAAACGTGACTTTTGAATTTCCATTTTTGTTTCAAAGCCGTTACCATTTTCTAGGACAATATTTAAAAGTTACTTTTTTTCTTACTGCCGAGCCGTGGGGAAATCTCATAATTTTGGCAGAGCAGCAGCAGCAATTCACTCAGACATTAGAGAATAGGAGGAGGAGGAGAAGGGAAAACAGACCTGAAGTCCCGTTAAACACTACAGAAAATTGCGTTGTTGCCTTCTCTAAACTCTATAAAAGAAACGATTCAACTTTAGATGAGATTAAAAAAGACCCAAAGGAATACACACACAGTGTTTGAAAATCACCCACAAAAGTCTCATTTTGGCAACATTGCAAACGATACAAACTGTAAGAAAAGAGACAAGTTTAGGTGATTTTCAAACACTGTGTCCCTCAAATAATCATGTAATTGTCAATTGAGAAATGGAAGTTTTGAAATATTTCCTTAAAAAACACACACACAGGAGAATAAAAAATGAACTTGTGGTTTGATGCTACTATGTTTTTTGAAATGCAATATGGATGTGAAAATTTCTCACGATCTAAAAGATTTCTGTCGTTATCTACACAAGTTTCACCCTAAGATCCGTTTGACATAAAAAATATAAGAACTTGACAGACACAGTTTTAAAGGGTTGAAAAGGTTGTTTTCAAAGTTTCTGCTGAGTGCTGATGTAGGAAAATGGGAAATGATGATAGAGTGTTTTCAAACCATTAGAGATTTCCTAAGTTCTTCACAGTGGTTGTGAATTACTCAAAAAATCTTATTTCATAACATTTCTGGTGATTTTTAAGCATCATGAAGCTGAAGTTCTATTCAATTTTACAGTTTATTGCATGAGGGAAAACCTGATTATTACATTAGGCACACAGTAATTCCAAAAAGAAGACAAATTATTTCATTTCTTCAAGGTAAAACTTCATCATTCGTCAGAAAAGTAAATAGAACTTTTCGCGCGAATCCCAGCGTTCGGCCCACTCTCCAAGTTTGGGGGTGGACGCACCTAAATAGTTTTTTTGTGTTCGCCAGAAAATCCCTAAAAATTCCTTCTTCTTTAAGGGTAATTTTGGCTACTTTGGGCGCGAAAATTCAAATATTTGGAAAATACATTGTGATACAAACAGCTCTAAAAGAAATCACATTTTTGTTGTAAATAATGAAAATCAGACATTTCTGATGATTTTTCAAGCACCATGAAGTTCTATTCAATTTTACATTTTATTGCATGAGGGAAACCTGATTATTACATTAGGCACACAGAAATTTCAAAAAGAAGACAAATTATTTCATTTCTTCAAGGCAAAACTTCATCATTCGTCAGAAAAGTAAATAGAACTTGTCTGGTTTCAACCTTGAAAGAGCAAAACATCAAAACAAATGAAAAATCACAAAATCTTTGATTTTCACACACACAAAAACTCAATTTTCAGATGAAATGCAAGCTCACGTGCGCGCCTGGAAAAACTGAAAAATGTAATCAGAAGGCTCGAAAATTCACACACGCGACCTCATAATGATGTGAAAAATCTTTGGTGGAGTTTCGAATGCAGCAATGATGATGATCGCTATCAATGTTCATTCACGCTGCTAAGCCCCATTCTCACGCGTAGTATTGCTAAAGAGCTGCTTGCGAAATATCCTGAGCCCCTCAAAAAATTATGCCTCTAGCAGAACACATTCATTGACCTTACTTAATTCCACACACACTTGCTCCAATTTCCAGGAGCTTATACTATGAAAATCACTAATCAACTTAAAAGCAGGCCGGTGATGGCGCGGCACGGCCATTTTTGTTGACATTTTGAAAATCAAAACAAGTAAAGGCCGGTGATGGCGCGGCACGGCGATTATGTTTTTCTTACCATTGAATCTTTTAATGGTGTTATATCCAGGCCTTTTTGACATGCTGAAACCCTTTAGAGGACTACCAAAAACGTGTCCTACTAGACCAGTGAAGCCCTACTAATATACGTTGTAAATTAATCTGAAACTCCCATCTGGAAACTCCGTTGTTTCATGACCATAAAAGGTATTTGGCTCCCAAATTAGTGCATCATTGTCGCACTGTCACCGCCGGATGTAACCAACATTTATATTTTAGGCCCTATCACGTTCAATTTTTTCAGGAAATGAAGTTCCATCAGCTAGAACGATATGAATTATGATATTTGAAGGGAACCTTAGTACTGGAAATAAATGTCAAGCTGACATCATATCCTTATTTTACACTACCACTAGATTCTTCTGCATCTGTTGCAATTTCCTTTTGGTGAAATTCCCTTCATTCTCTTCTAATTGATGGATGGAAGGAAGGAGGAGAGAAGTGAATCTGGATCTTTCCTATCTCTTATCTCGATGACAGAATGAAAGAAAGTGACACTCGTTTCAGCTTAAAAGGCACTTTAAAATCTCTTTGTTCTCTACGGATTTTTAATTTTAGCTAATTTGATTTGGTTGGTAATTTGGGTGCGTTTTTGGGTGGAGTGGACCCTCTCAAATACACACAGGGCTTTTATAGGTGTTGCTATGTCATGCTTTTTGGTAATATTTGAAGATCATTTTTTTAACTTGTAAAATATACTTGAGTAGAGTTTAGACAAAAAAGAATCAGACTTCTTCCTGTCAAATTGCAATTTATCTTTTAGAGAAAATTCAATGTACATTTCAATTTTGGTTTCCTTAGCCATACATACAGCAACAGCAGATGTGTTCATTTTTAGAGTGATTTATGAAAGTCCATTTTTTGTTGAAAACGTTAATGACTCAATTTTTCCAATTCCTAGACTTCACAGTCTATGAAAAATCATTTTTTAAAAGTCTCATTTTACAACTTTTTAAAAAAAAAAAAAAAAGAAATCAATAATTGACAGATAAACCAGATTAACGATACAAAAAGAAGAAAAAATATTTTTGGCGCGTAAATTCATATGAGACATTGTTACTGATTTTCAAACACTGTATACTTCCTAGAGAGTTTTCATAGTAATTTCACCTTATAAAACCGAGGCATCCTTTGATGTGCCTTACAAGAAATAAGTGTTGCCATTGATGAAAATTCTTGAAGCGTGAACGAAACAGAATTGAGAAGAAAAACCTTCAATCTTCACACATATTTTTCTTGGTAAATGGTAAGTACAGTTAATTTTTTTTTGTTTGAAATACTTATAGAGGGATAAAGTCTAAGCCGGTCAGTTAGACACATACACATTTGTTTTAACCAAAATCATTTTTAACCATTTGTTTTGCTCTTGCTCTTTTCCCACAAAATGGAGTGCTATGCAATTGTTGAAAAATCTTGCCAGCAAAATAGTAGTGGTAGCCATTTTTCGATGCATTTTAAGTCATTTTGTGGTTCATTTTCTATGGTTTTCCATAATTCAAATGTCATTTGACTTGATTTGTTATACTTTTTCAGTGTCTTGAAATCTTACTCAAAAACATTAAAACTGAAAACTTTAAATGAAAAGACAATTTTGCTACTGAATTTGGGGCAATTTCTTCCAAGTGTAATTATAGGCAATTTTTAACGTTCTTCCTGAACGTGAACATATGTCACCTGAAGTACTTTAGCAATTTCCGCAAATATCACAATGATTGTTTCATAAATACTTCATGAGTTCATGAGTGTTTCCATCACAAAGAAAATTGACTAATGAGATTAAAACTGTTGCTTCAAAGCCACAAAAAAAATCTTGATTTATTGTTATTCTTTAATGGTGTGAAGCATAACATAAGAAGCGTGAATCGCAGCCAACGATGCCATATGTTGGATTGCTTGTCATGGTCAAGGAATATGACAATGACTTCAACACTACGGTGTGCAACAAAAATTATGAGATGACCTTCATCTACAAATTTTTAGAATAGCGAGCAGAAATAAATGCAACTTTTTTGAAAAGTTACAACAATTTCATGGTCACACAGTAATAACGTGAAGTCCCGAAATCACGCTTAAAACTTAAGATAATTTATGGAAAAATAGTAGTTGTAGTAGTATTTTTGTCGTGACTTCCATCTTCTAACTTTTCCAAGGCTAATTACTGTAACAGGAAAGAAATGTGTCATGTTGTACTCTTGACGGTTCGGAGTAGGGGTCCAAGGATAGCATTAACTTCAAGGATCAAAAGAAATTGGACCTGAGATCATCCTCTACAGCTACACTAAAACAGTAGATCTACTGAATATTGTTTGGATATTCCTAAAAGAGTCCATTGCAATTTAAAGTTTAAAAGTCGAAAATAAACGCTACGCTAGCAATATTGTCAAATCTGCTCCATTTACAGCAATCCTGAATCTCTTGAAATCTGGCTTACCTTTAGGTTTCGTTGTTTTGTTTTTACGGACTCTAATTGTATTCCAAAGCCAGTTCATTTCAAACTTTTGAAAAATTTGAATTTTGAACTTTGAAGCTGTATGAAAATTTTAACAATATCCTCTCCGTAAAGCTACTTCTCAGTTTTATCCTCTTTTCTATTTTGAATTTCGCAGAATTTCTCAGTACTAAGAAAAATCATTGGAATGTGTACAATTTATTTGAGGCATATATTGAGTTATAAAGAGTCGAAAAAATCAAATATGTGACTTCTTTTGAATTATATTTTGGTAAAAATCCAAATAAATAATTTCAACATTATTTCGTGAGAACTAATTATACTTTTTGTTTCAAATTGTCTCTTTTCAAAAAGTGTTCAGACCTGACTTGGACTGTTTTCGATTCACCACCACCGGTTTGTTGTTGATTTTCGCCGATTCATTATCGCTATTCATTTCTCTCGAAAAACTAAAAATCCAACGGAATAAGTCAAAATGGTAAGATTAATTAAAAATCAAAAATATTTTCAAAGCCCCTGTGTTTCCTTAAGATCCTTCAAGTAAGATCAAGAACACAGGAAATGCAAAATTCGTTGGGAAGTTCAAGATTTTTTAATGGGATTTCAAGCTAAATCTATCTTTTTCTTAAACTTTAGAGTATTTTCTCATACAATGGAGGTTCTGTGGTGGCCATGAAAGGCAAGGATTGTGTGGCCATCGCCTCAGATTTACGTTTTGGCAAGGAATTGCAAATGGTCACTTGCGATTTCAGCAAATGTTTTGAAATGTCACCTCATCTCTGGCTAGGTTTGACTGGTTTAGCCACTGACGTTCAAACAGTTCAACAAAAGATGGAATTCCGCAAGAACATGTATGAACTAAGCGAGTCACGTACCATGAAACCCAGGACTTTTGCTGCAGTCTTGTCCAATATGTTATATGAGCGTCGCTTTGGACCTTTCTTCGTCAATCCTGTAATTGCTGGTCTTGATCCTAAGACTAAAGAACCTTTCATTGCTGGTATGGATTTGATTGGGTGTTTGGATGAACCTGAAGATTACATTGTTGGTGGAACCTCAGAAGAACAGCTTCATGGTAAGTTAACCTAATTATTAATATTTTGAGATTTGAATATAAAACAATTTTTTCAAAGGTATGTGTGAGGCTCTTTGGCAACCCAACATGAATCCTGATGAACTCTTTGAATGTATTTCTCAAGCCTTGACCAACGCTGTCGATCGTGATGCTGCTTCGGGTTGGGGCGCAATCGTACATGTTATCGAAGCCGACAAAATTACAACCAGGAAACTGAAGACCAGGATGGATTAAGCTGTACATTTATTCAAATAAAACACCACCTTTTTTTCGATTAAACAAAGATTTTCTCATCTTTTCGTTTCTTTTGGGTTACTGTGCCGGGCTTATTCTGAGCTTCTGGATGGTTAGACAATTCCGGAGGACAATGACTCACAGGTGAACTTAGCAGCATTTGCTTCAAGTCATAGAACAATTCGCCATTTTCTTGGGTTAAGAAGGTAATAGCTGTACCGGATTTGCCGGCACGACCGGTCCTACCGATCCTATGGGTGTAGGCTTCAATGCTCTTGGCCATATCGTAGTTGATGACCATACTAACATCCTTGATATCAATACCACGTCCAGCCACGTCAGTGGCCACCAGAATGTCTTTAGCGCCAGCCTTCAAACCAGACAAAGCAATTTCACGCTGTTCTTGGCCTTTACCACCATGCAAAGTAGCTGCATTATAGCCCATTTTCTCCAGACTTTTGGCCAAGACATCTGCACCTTTCTTCTGATTGACGAAAATAATGATGGGCGGATCAATGCCTTGATTGAGGATCTGAATCAATTTGTTCCGTTTGTCGTTCTCTTTCATGACATAAACAATCTGTTCAACTCTTTCTACGGGTCGACCCACAGATCCTATGTACACCACTGCTGGTCTTCTCAGATAGGTTCTTGCCAATCGTTCCACAGGCGGAGGCATAGTAGCGGTGAACATGACAGTTTGTCTGAACTTGTTTTTGCTCTTGAGATTGGCTAAAAGAGTGGTTTCATCTTCAGCTTCTTCGGTGTCTGGTTTAGAATTGGTGACGGGCATATGATCTAAAATCTTTTGTATATCAGGTTCAAAGCCCATGTCAATCATCCGATCAGCTTCGTCAAGGACGATATAGGTGCACCTAGACAACACCAGGTACCGATTTTCCAAGACATCGATCAAACGTCCGGGAGTGGCAATGACAATTTCACAACCCATTCTTAATTTGAATCCTTGCTCTTCACGGGACAAACCACCGATAACTCCAACTGTTCGGATTCCCAAAGGTGAACCAAATTTGTTGGATTCTTCTTCAATTTGCTGTGCCAACTCACGGGTTGGAGCCATGATGATCGCATAAGGGCCTTGATCGGCCTCCTCGATAACTGTTTGCTTAGGCAGGGTCTGGATCCAGGATAAGAGGGGTAACAGAAATGCAGCAGTCTTTCCTGAACCAGTTTCGGCTACGCCAATGATGTCACGATTTTGTAAACCTATAGGAATAGCTTGTCTTTGGATAGGAGTAGGTTCAGTGTATCCAACATTCTTGATAATCTCCAAGATTTCTTCAGCCAGATTGGCTTCCTCCCAATGTCTGATCGGGTGTGGAATATTGCCGCCTTTGATGGCAATGTTGTAATCTTCTCGGAAGATACGCCAATCACGTTCCGTCATTTTCTCCAAGCCTTTGTCGGTCCAGTGTCTATCTTCCCATTTCTGCCTATCTTCGCGTTTCTTCATCTTTTTCAATCGTTCTTTTTCTTGGTCGGTCTGAGTTTCGGTTCTTCTTTTGTCTAATAACTCACTGTAAAATGAAGTTTTCTTTTGCTCGCGTTCATCAATACCACCAATACATCCTCGACCATAAAATTGAATCCCGTGCTTGTCATTGTAGATAGGGTTGTAATCGTGAGAAGTATCTTCTTTGACATCCCAATCAAAGACGAATTTCTTGTCATTCAATTTTCGAATTCGCTTTTTACGTTTGACGCCGCCAAGATAACGTTCTTTAACAGCTTCTTTTTCCATTTTTTCATCCTCATCTTCACGATTAGTATCTCCTCCACGGTCTCTGTCTCTTCGATCATTTCGATACCGATCCCTGTCGCGATCTCTCGCACGATCTCGAGGGTCACGTTCAAGTTCACGAATTTGTTGACGACCAGTTTTCTCAAGATCCTCACGTTTCTTACGTTCTTCATCTTGTTGTTTCCGTATAGCTTCAACTTGTGCTTGACGCTTTCTCAAGGCTTCCGCGGCACGTTCAGCTTTGGACAAAAATTTAGGTTTGGCAGCTTCTTCTTCTTTGGCTTTCTTATTTGCCAAAATTTCTTCTAAGCTCAGCGGTTCTTTTTTCTCATTCTGAATTTCACCCTCTTCTTCTTTTATTTCTGCTTTGGGTTTACGTTCATATGATGGAGATCTTTTGCTACTGCGGCTTTTGTGATGATCTCGATCACGACTCCGTTTCCTTTCGCGATCTCTGTCCCGGTCTTTTTCCCGGTCACGATCTCTACTACGACTCCGTTTGCGCTCTCGACGATCTTTTCGATCTGGAGTTCGACTTCTTTTTCTAGTACGTTCACGGTCGTCAACCATTTTCTCTTTCAAAAATGTAAAACGTTCTTTTGACGAAAAAAACGAAAGAAAAGTTTACAAAATTTGTTTATGTTTTGAAGACAATTTAGGACCGAAATGTACCAGGTCCTCCAGCTCCATCATTGCATCTAACAGTTTGGTTTAGAAATGTGCACTAATATAAACTACCATGAATATTTTGAAGTCAATGAACTGTTTTTTTTCAAATTATTCGTGTCAAGACTGTCAAACTATTTTGTGAAATGTTTTCCAGATATTGTTTTGTCTTAAAAAGTTAAGTTAACTTTTCATTATTTCTTTGGATTTCGGAGTTTCAAGTTTTATAAGTTTTGTGATACTTTTTTGTAATCATAAATGGCTTAGAAAGGAATTATCTATCTAAAAGTAACATATCCCTTAAGTATAAACTGAACTCTTAATTCCTTTTTTGCCAGAAATCGAGCGACGGAAATCTGGTTGGAACCAATTCAACAAAGACAAGTCAGCTCATCAGAACGCTATTTGTTTTTGTTCCGACTTGTAAATATTACGTTTTGAAAAGTGCGTAGGCTTTGAAAAATTGAGTCTGCCTCTCTCTCAGCAGGCGACTCAACTAAAGCGCTCAAAGTTGGTTCATTTCATTCTTCTTTTTGGAACTAAAACTCCATTGTCGTTTTTCACGCAATTTTATTAGGTAAGATCTCAAATTATTTTACTAAAAAGACAACAGGTAAAGGTTAACTTTTAAAGTGTCAACTTTCTATTTGGCCATTAATTTGGACTTTCTAGCTTTTTTCGACGGCTTTTTCTTCACCTTGAATTTTGCTGAATAAGCACGAGTTTCAAATCAAATCTTTTTGAAAGTGAGATGAGAAGTCATGGATATCTTCGAGAGTGAACTTCTCAAAAGTTTCGCTTTAATTGGTGTTGCTCACATCATCTCAAGATATTTTTGGGGTCGATTGAATACGGGTGACTTGTTTGCCTACCGGATTACCTTTTGGGCCATTGTCTTTGTTGGTGCTGCCACGCTCACATTCTGGTTCTGAGGCAACATCAGATGAAACAATCGCCGAGACCTCAACAACAACAACATCATTCTCATCTTCGTCGTCATCCTCATCCTCGAGTCTAGTGCAGGACACACCTCATTTTCCGATTAAGAAGGTAAAATACTCTTTTTAAAACCTGAATTTTATTAGGTAAGATCTCAAATTATTTTACTAAAAAGACAACAGGTAAAGGTTAAAAAACGAAAGAAGAATTTTCAAAAATTGTTTATGTTTTGAAGACAATTTAGGACCGAAATGTACCAGGTCCTCCAACTCCATCAGTGCATCTAACAGTTTGATTTAGAAATGCACACTAATAAAAACTACCATGAATATTTTGAATTCAATGAACTATTTTATTTGCAAATTATTCGTGTCAAGACTGTTAAACTATTTTGTGAAATGTTTTGCAGATATTGTTTTGCCTTAAAAAGTTAAGTTAACTTTTCATTATTTCTTTGGATTTCGGAGTTTCAAGTTTTATAAGTTTTGTGATACTTTTTTGTAATCATAAATGGCTTAGAAAGGAATTATCTATCTAAAAGTAACATATCCCTTAAGTATAAACTGAACTCTTAATTCCTTTTTTGCCAGAAATCGAGCGACGGAAATCTGGTTGGAACCAATTCAACAAAGACAAGTCAGCTCATCAGAACGCTATTTGTTTTTGTTCCGACTTGTAAATATTACGTTTTGAAAAGTGCGTAGGCTTTGAAAAATTGAGTCTGCCTCTCTCTCAGCAGGCGACTCAACTAAAGCGCTCAAAGTTGGTTCATTTTATTCTTCTTTTTGGAACTAAAACTCCATTGTCGTTTTGCACGCAATTTTATTAGGTAAGATCTCAAATTATTTTATCAAAAAGACAACAGGTAAAGGTTAACTTTTGAAGTGTCAACTTTTTACTTGGCCTTTAATTTGGACTTTCTAGCTTTTTTCGACGGCTTTTCTTCACCTTGAATTTTGCTGAATAAGCACGAGATTCACATCGTGCCAATAATTCACAATACAAAACAAAGCATGATTTTTAATTATAATTGACGTGGCAATTGAAAAGTATTAAACAAGAATTAGATTGGTTTGAATATCTCACTTGAAGATATTTTTCAAGATCATCATTGTTTACATCCTTGTTTTCAAAGGCATGTTCATTGTTGTTAGCTAAGATACTTTGTAACGTCATTAGAGAAAGCACCCAAAAGTGATCATCCTAAAATTGGTTAACTTTACAGGTTGACAAAATCATGAAATCGTGACATTGAACAAAATGGAGGAAACCAAATGTAATCACAAACGAAATCGACTGAGTGATATCCATCTGGAAGGAGGAGACTCCAATGAGGGTTCTTCAAGCAAAGATGAAATCAGTGCTAAAAAACCTCGAGCTGAAGAGCTGACTAATGAGAGTGACAACACCATGCATTCTTCGAAAAGTAATGAAGACGATTATGATGACGATGACTATGACGACATTGACGACGCAGCAGCCGAAGATCATGTCAGTGATAATGATGATTTTTTAGAAGATTTCGAAGATGATGTTAGTGTTACCAGTGCTTCAACTACCGTCTCAACAGGTTCATCAGTCTGTTCCAATACTCCATCTTTGGTTGGAGAAAATTTGGAGTCTTTCACCTTGAGCGAGACTGAAAAGTCCAGTAGCAATGCTTCCAAAGGTTCGCCTTGGGCATTGAGCACTCCTTTAGTGCAGATATCAGCACCACCTCTGAAAAGATCCCTGTTTTCCAATGTGCCTCCTACCATCAATTTTGTTCACCATAATGAAGTCTCGGTTGTTTCCATACCCGGAGAACTACGGAAACTCCTCAGGTGGAAGCTGTCCAACATTACTCCCGCCGTTGTCAAACGCGTTGTGACCAATTCCGGATTCAGACTGATGAGAAAAACCTGCACGGAATGGGGTGGAACTTGGGGCAAGCATATGAAAGCGGAATTCTTCAAAGAGTTGCATGAATGCCAAAAAATCAACCACTTACCCGGAACATTTAACATTGGAAGGAAAGATAAGCTGTGGAAAAATTATCACAAATTAAGACTAAAATTTGGCAAAACTGAATTTTCTTTTTTACCCCGGACATTTTGCTTACCTGCTGATACCAAATTATTGAAAAAAGTCTGGGAAAAACGAGGCTGTCGAGCCAAATGGATCGTCAAACCCCCAGCTTTGGCCCGAGGTACGGGCATCTCCGTGGTCAATAAGTGGAGTCAAATCCCCAAAACCAGGCCTTTGATCGTACAAAAATACGTAGCCAAACCCCATTTGATCAATGAAACCAAATATGACTTGAGGATTTACGTTCTTTTAACCAGTTTACACCCACTACGAATCTACTTGTACGACGAAGGTTTGGTCCGTTTCGCTTCCAATACCTACTCATCCGACTCCAAGAGCTTGAGCGATGTCTTTACACACTTGACCAATTACTCGATAAACAAAAATAGCTCCACTTACTTGCCTAATGAGGACTCCGAGGTCAGACAAGGTCATAAATGGACGCTAAGCAGTTTATGGCAACATTTTACTGAATTGGGAATTGATAACAAACCTGTCTTGGAAGCCATCAAGGATTTAGTCATCAAGACCATTATTTCAGCTGAAAGTTCCATGCACAACCTTTACCGGTAAAGCACATTTTCATTTCAGCTTTTAAAAAACGTTGAAAGATAACTCTGATTTTCTATTACAGTCAAAATTTGGGTTCCCATTACTGTGGATACGAATTATTTGGGTTTGATGTTCTGCTAGACGCCCAATTGAAACCCTGGCTGATTGAAGTCAACATCAGTCCATCCCTCCATTCCTCTTCACCTCTTGATTTAGATGTGAAGTCGCCCTTGGCTACCGAAGTGTTCAATCTGGTTCGTTATCATGTGCCTCAAACCAAAATGTCGCCAAAGTGCCAAAAAGAAATCTTGGACAAGTTTCATTTGAGTGATATGACCTCTAATCTTTGTCTAGACAAACGATTGTATTCGCGGGAATTGTCCAAAGCAGAGAGGTCGAAACATGACAAGTTTTCCAGCATGACTAGAGACGAGTACTTGGAAAGCATCATTGCCAATTTGACACCCGATGATGTGAGAATACTCATCCGAGCTGAAGATGAACTTGTCCAGGCCACACATTTTTCACGCATTTTTCCAACTCAGGTAATTGATTTTCGTCATTTCGAATTTCACTGAATGGAGTCAAGACTTCAAGAATCAAAAAAGAAGAATTATGGAAGAACAAGATTTATCAAGAATGTGATTGAAAAATTGTCAAATTGAAGTATTTATCAAGATCAAGTACTGCTGACAAAACCAAGTTGATTTGACGAGAAATTCTACCCTAATTTTTGATTAATTATTTACAGGACACTTACAAGTACTCCCGATTTTTCAATGAACCTCGATATTACAATTTTCTCATGGACGCTTGGGAAGCACGGTATGGTTCGGTCCGTGTGGCAGCCATTGATCGGCTTGAACAGTTATGCTTAGAAAAGTACCATTTGAAAATGCCCAGTCCAGCATCCAATGCGACCAATAAAGTTGTCAAGAAAAAGACCGTGGATGTTTCTCAACTCAAGGCTCCTGAAGCTATAATTGATGAAAATGCCATGCAAGAAAGGCCATCAGTTAAAGCTGGAAAAATTACTGTGACCGCTCGACCTCACGGGCTGAAAAGCAATACTGGCCCGATCTTTAGCAAACTGGTGACTTCTTCACGGAACAAGTCCTTGTCGTCTCCTGAGGCAATGTCTACTGGTGGAGACTCTGAACGTTCAAGATCGCCTTCACCCCCACTGAATACTACTAAGGAAAGACTGGATAATGAAGTAATTATCAGCACTACCTCTAATTCTTCCATCAACGAAACTGGAACCGTAGATAATGTCGTCTCCGAATCCAACAATTCTGCTCAAGACAACTTAAACGCT
This sequence comes from Oithona nana, assembly GCA_900157175.1. NCBI lineage: Eukaryota > Metazoa > Arthropoda > Copepoda > Cyclopoida > Oithonidae > Oithona > Oithona nana. The sequence goes on along the minus strand of LT727922.1, from coordinate 450,866 downwards.
AATGTAGTCGTGGACAATTCTAGCTCATGAAATGAAATGAAATACAAAAGTCAAATTGAATCAATTGAAAAAAGAAGGTCTTATGATTTGGCGTTTTCCTCCACTTTTCCAGAGTTACTCGATTGTAAACATATTCTGGTAGTACTGTAGCGCCGCCATTACTTTCGCTTAACTACAGCTGCCATTTGAGTCCGATCAAGTTTGTCATCATGGTGTTCGGACTCGGTGAGCTTCCCAAGGCTTATAACCCCAAGGTTCATGGGCCTTACGATCCCGCTGTGTACTATGGACCCAGTAAGTTCGATTTCCTCCATTTTAACAGCTTGAAAAATTCTCGTCAAATCGAAAAGTGAACAAAATTGTTAAAACATTGAATTTTCTCAGAGGACACTCCATTGGGCGAGGTCAAGGTTGGTGAATTGCCTAAATGGTTAGCTCGTCGTGACAAGAGCATTGGTGGCATTGGAAAGGCTATCAGCCGAAGCTACTGGAGGTACTGTCACAATTACGTTTTCCCTAAGAGAACTAAAATCGCTCCCGTGGTCCACTTTTTCCTTGGAGCCTCTGTCTTCTTTTACTTGATCAATTACCAAAAGATGGGTAAGTGTTGACTATTGATGTCAGATCTTTCATCACACACGTTGTCTCATTTACACCTTCATTTTTGCAGCTCATCACAGGCGTTACAAGTACCACTGGTAAAGAAAAATAATTTTGTTCAGTTCAGTAGTGATAATAAACGATAAACTAAAGCCTGAGCCTTAAATCTGGTCTTACCGAAAGCTATTCAACTACTATTGAGTTTGGGTTGCTATGCCAAGAGGACAATTCTCTGCCAATTTCATTGGCTTCTAAAAATAGATATCTCCTTTGTCCTGACTCCTGTCCTGATGCCGTTGACGACGGCCAGTCGTTGACCCAAAGGCTAATCATGAAGTTGTTCGTTTTTCTCTTGTGGATATCAGTTGGCATTGCCAAGCGTCCAACAGTTCTAAAATGTTGCGGACCAAGCAACCTCTCCTATAGAAAGATTAGCATTGAAGATACGAATGACAAGATTGTTGGTGGCTGCGAACCCTGTCCAGGACAGTATCCATGGGTAGTTGGTATCTGGCGTTCCCGCGGATCTCGTCCTTTTTGCGGTGGGTCCCTTTTGAATGACCGATGGGTTCTGACCGCCGCCCATTGCCTTTCCAGCCGTAAATGCAACGATATCAAAGTGGTCTTAGGCGACCATGATGTGACCAGGGAAGAACACGGAGAACAACATGCTGAAGTTTGTGGCATCGTAATTCACAACTTTTATCACAGTGTCTTTGATGATATTGCCTTGATTGAGCTTTGTCAAACTATAAAGTTTTCATCGACGATCCAGCCAATCAGTTTTGCTTCGCCCAATGCGTATGAAAATGCCAAGGAGAATACCGTCACTGTTGCAGGTTGGGGAAGTTTGAGAGAAAAAGTCCGGGGATCAAAAGTCTTGATGAAAGTTGAAGTTCCTCAAGTGGACTTTCAGACCTGCAAAAATTCCTACCGTTGGTTGAGCAAAGGCATGATTTGTGCTGGAAATGTAACGCATGGAGGTGTGGACTCTTGTCAAGGTGATTCTGGTGGACCTCTTTGGACTACCGACAAGGACACAATGGAAGTAGTTCAGGTATGATAACATTGGTCAAGGTATTTGAACTGATTTGATGATATAGAATTTCTCTTAAGATTGGAATCGTCAGCAATGGCAGAGGATGTGCAAGAGCAAATTATCCTGGAGTCTACACTCATGTGAGCCACTACTATAAATGGATCATGGATCGGATGCTCGAATCAAATAGTGGAAATTGTCCATAACATTTTTTTTATTCTGCTTTTTTTTTGTATTCCCAAATTTAGCTCTTTTTTGTGTGTGGATTTATAAGGTTTTCTTTTTTTAGTTAGGAATTTTGTGTTCAGACTTTTTTATCCATGATGATGATGCAATGGAAGAATCTGAAATAAAGGCTGAAAAACGAACAAACTTACCATCTTGTTTCTTGAGAATTGATCAGAAGGCATTGGTTGGGGTGGGGAATCTTAGGTAGTTAGGATGGGGGAAACTTGGAAAACAAAAGCTAAGTTGGGGCTACATTGTTTTTTGAAATTTTTTTACATCTTTTTTGAAGTATTTTTTTTTCTGCAACTTTACAAAACACTCTTTTTTTGTTCTTTTTTTTCGGCCCATCTTTTCATTCCTAACCATTTTTTTAGGCTTAGGGAATTTTTCAGTAAGGTGAAAAGTATCCTCGTCCGCGGTACCTAAAAACATTTTAACATCAATTTACAAATTGAATCAAGATTATCATCGGAGATTGACACATACCTTGGTCGTCTCATAGCTCCAAAACCACCGCGTCCTCTATACCCACGTTGTCCACCACGGAATCCTCCGCCTCCTCTACCTCGGGGTGGTCGATTGGTTGAACTGATTCCAGGCTTATTGGTCCTCTTGGGCATTACCTACAAATTGCAACGAGAAATTTCAAGACTTGCTTTCAGTTTGGACTTTGGATTGTACCTTAATTTGTCTTCCTCTGAAAAGGGAGTCGTCGAGTGCCATGGCAGTATCAACACAGTCCTTGTCGGTGAATTCAACATAAGCAAATCCCTTAGGATTGCCATCAAACTTGTTGCAAAGAATAGTGACTCTGTTGATGCTTCCACAACCATGAAAATGCTGTTCAAGTTCTTCTGCTGTCGCTCCGTAGTCCACATTACCAACGTAAACTGAACGGGCGTCGACCTCAACCTTTTCCTCGTAAGACATATTAGCTGCTGCTGCGCCGTTGGACCCCGCTGATGGTGAAGTCATTGAAATGGACACTTCCTTTTGGATTTCTTTTAGTTTGGCCGCCTCTTCTTCCATTTCCCGTACGCGGGCCTTGATCGCTTCAAGTTCCTAAAGAAACGAAATCAGTAAATTCTAGGCTGATTTTTCAAAGACTTTTAAAAAGCACTTACCGGATCATCACTGGTTTCCAAGCTAAGGTCAGGATCATGGTCATCTTCTAAGATGCTTGTATCGCCAGGATTGGCATCAATTGTTGATGTGGCCATGTTGGAAATCTGAAGGAAATCTGGAAATTGAATGACTTGTCTTTTGTTTACGTTTCTACGCCACCGACGCTTCAATCCCGGTTCTAAGTAATTTTCCAGGCTATTTGCCATAAAAATCGTCAAAAACTTTATAAAATTGCCATTTCCCGAATGTCTTGTCAATACTCAATTTGGATTTTATTTTGGAGTTTTGGACAACATTGAAAAACTGAGAAGTAAACAAACAGTGAGTTCGTGACAAATTTTGGTGACAATGGTTCTAACTGGACCAGATGGTCCCAATTTCTTCAAACTTCCTGTTGACCCTGAGAAGGATTCCAGAGATCTGTTTCGTACTTTGGTTCATCAGAGGTTTAAAGACACAGTTTTTCCTTATTGGGAACCACAACATGAAGTACTATCCTTGAGATATGGACTTTTTGCTCTGGCTACGTTGCCTTCAGTGTTTGCCGCCCAAGTCAATACTAGAATCTTGAATTTACATCAACTTCCAAATGCCAGATTTTTGTTTAGGTTACCACCTGTTTTAGTTGCCACAACTATAGGTGCTGCAACTACATTTATGACACAAAGTACTTTAATAGAGTCTGACATTATAGCAGGTATATGATTCTCGCTTTCTAAATCTTATGAATCTATTCTTGATGACATGTCATTTCTATTTTAGGTGTAACACCATGTGCATTATGCGTACAGACTAGGTCAATGGGTCTACAATTCTTCACCGGATTACTTTTTCCATACTTGATTGCAGCAAGTGGCACTTTTCATACTCTATCGGGTCTACCAGGAGTCCATCAAACCGTTATAAAATCTGGAAGTCACGAGAAAATCAAGATTGGAAGCTACATCTCATGGACTAGAAATATGAGTGTTAGAAGCAAACGTATCATTCTTTTCAATGCTATTTTTCAATTCATTGGCAATACACTAATCATCGGTCGGATGCAAAAAGAATGGTGGCATGTTTCATCAGAACTTTACAAATTTACCGATGGAGAAGACATAGTAGCACCCAAAGAAAATGAATAAAAATCTTAGACACTCTTGCTGGCGTTTTTTCAAAGTTTTTGACTGTATCATAACAAACCTGTGAAATTCAGTTTTTTGACTTTTGACGTTGACCGTCTCGTCAAAAAATGTAAATGTTGAATTGGTCACGCCTTTTCCCACCCTCCGCCCTGCCCACTTTCAGCTCAACCCGCGAGTGGAACTCTGGCAACATTGGGATCTTGTCCAAGTTCTTGGGATTGGACGCAAACTTTAGGCGAAAAATCATCATCTTATTTGACTTAGCCTACGCCTCCAGACACCGACTACTCTTGTTCATCTCGGCTAGTTTCTTTCTGCTCTACAGCTTAGATTCGTGGGTGCCAACAGTCGAGCTGATTGTCGAAGAAGCTTCTGACATTGAAGAGGAAGACGAGGCTAACGACAACAGATTAGGCTTAAGAAGGTTTCGTCGGCGCCGACATCATCAGCATAGGCATCAAGAAGAAGAACAGCAACAGGAAGATTCTGACGAGGACGACGAAGACGACGCAGCTGAAGAAGAAGATAGTGAATGAAGTCTTTAATGCTCAAGCTCTTTGAGTTGGCCTTCAAGTCACGAGTATCTATTCCCTTGCTCTTATCAGTGGCCTTTTTGTTGACTGATTTTCATGTTCGTGCAGAACTACAAATTGAAGCCAGATTACGTGAAGATCAAGAAGGAAACGAAGATAATTGAGAACATCAGCACCTAAGATTTGGATGACGAGGTCATTGTTGATACAATTGTTTGACTTGGCTTATTTTTCCCGTTCCATTCCGTTGGTGTTTTCACTCCTGTTTTTGCTCAGCACTCGAGGCCGAGTTCGTATCCAAGTTCAATTTGCTGCAGGTGTACCTGAAGAAGATCAAGATCAATAATAAATGTGGCTTGAACTTTGGGCTTTGTTCATAGTGTATCTTCTCATCCACGTCATAATCCACTGGGGCAACTGAAACCATGATGGACAATAATCCATACGCCAGCCCTAAGGCTGGCTCACCCAACGTCAATCGCTCAATGACGCCTCAAAATGAGGCTGGGAATCTCAAACTTAGCATATCATTGGGCCAGAAAGGACCGACGATTATTCACAAGGGACCCTTTTATTTAGTGGTCAAGCAAGACGAAAAGGACTTTGAGCCTCCAGAGGGAACTGTGACTGGAGCAACAAATCTTATGGCCTCCAAGAATTTAGAACATTCTTATGGAAAATTGACGACGAAAAAGCTCAAAGACACCTTGTCTTCGTTTTTACCACAGTTACCAGGTGCTATCGATGCGCCTGGAAACCAGGATAACAGTTCTTTACGAGGACTCATTGAAAAGCCACCAGGTAATAAAAATTAACATTTTTCTGGGCCTAAATTTTTTTCGTACTTTTTCTCGTCAAAGTGGTTAACAGACAAAAACCTTTGTATTTTGACGATTTTTTTTTCCGTGAAACTTTTAAAATTATGTTGTTGTTTTTTCAGTTTGTGGCAAAGAATTGCATCAATTGACTCCGCTACAATTGTCAGGGTTCAGGTTACATCCTGGACCGTTGCCTGAACAGTACCGATATTCCATGCAAGTTCAAACTAAGAAGAAACGAAAACATAAAAAGAATCATAAGAAAGGTTCTGAAACTCCGGCTACTGATGAAAACCAAACCAGCAGAAATGAATCTGAGGAGCGTGAGAAACGCAAAGAAAAGAAGCATAAAAAGCACGAAAAAGATGCCGAAGAAAGGAAGAAGAAAAAGAAAGAAAAGAAAAAGAAACGCAGCAAAGAAGATAAAGACTTATGAACCCAATATCAATAAACCGCTCCGGCATCCCTCGAAGTTGAAGTATTGACCGAGAGTCTTGGTTCCATTCGTATTCTTTCTTTGGTTTTGGTCCTACATATTTGTGAACCTGCTAATATCAATAAAATTGCCCTAAATAATCCAGAGGCCATTAAAAGTCCACTGATGATCATATCTAAAAAAATCAGTCAATTTTTGAAAATGAGACTTATTCAGCGATTTTCAAACATTGTGATTACCATCTTTTTCAATGTCCGTGAAGAGACCATTCATGATTTGTCCTCCAAGAATTATGGAAGTTGACAATACAGTCACATAAATTAGTATAATGAAGATGACCCAAGATCTGGAATAAAAAAAAGTCGTCAAATGATGAAGTGTCAAATCAAAACAAAAGCAAATATGAAACCAATCATAGCAGTTATTTCTCTTTGGACTCTAACCGTCACTTTCCTGGTTGAATGCATCATTTTGGGATTCAAACGAAGATTTGGATTAGATTTGACAATGACAAGCTTGACTTTTACATTTTTGGTACTGAGTCATGTGATTGTCCTTGCCACCAATCTTCGCCAATCCAAGATCAAATCAACAAAATGGAGGATCGCTCTTTACTTTATCGCCTTTCAAATTGGATTTATTGGACTGATAATTTGTCTGGTGACCAATGCAAACATCATTAATGGAGTTTGGATTATATTGCTCACCTCCAAGACTCTTTTGGCCATGATTGAAATTTCGATCATATCTCTGTATTTCAGTATTCATTGGATCGCTGTAACTATCATCGAAATCACACAATAAAAAACTCACCTAAATCTTTCCTGCTTCCAAAATTGACAAAGGTTGAAGACTGGAATCAAGATGCCAAACATGACATATGCTATTCCAAATGTCATCCCAATGCATTTAGTATCTTGATCTAACGCATCCAAAGGTGTCTGGAAAGTCTTGAACAATTATCAAAATTCAACTTCTTAAAAAAAGAAAATTCTTACTGAAAAGTAAAGTAATACGATACCAATAATAATATTTTCAATCCATACTAAATGAAGAAATATGTTAGCCATGATATGATGATAACGTGAAAAGGCCAATGTAAACTATGAGAAGATAAGGCCAAAGGAAATCGATCGTTGCCAAAAGATAATGACACACAATGATTGGACACAGTGATGTTATCTTTATGTTTAAAGTGAAATAGTTTGTTCCCTTATATCACTTTAGAGGATTCATGATTGCTTGCAAACATGGATTCAAAGGTACTGTCAAATTATCCTCACTTATCTTATCCTCGCTACGATTTTCCATAATAATTTCACGAAAAGCATAAAGTCTGGAAAGTAATAGAAATTAGAAACTCATGATCGTTTACTAAAAGAGTCTCGTTAGCAGGTAAAACTAGTTCGTTTCTATTTCAAAACCTATTGCGTAGCATTAATAATCTGAACAAAATCAGGCTTAAGAGATGCACCTCCAACCAAGAAACCATCGATGTCCGGACAAGCTCCAAGTTCCTTGCAATTGGCTGCGGATACGGATCCGCCATAGAGGATCCGCAAAGATTCAGAGACTTCAGCCGAAACATTTTCAGCCAACCACTTGCGGAGCGCAGCATGGACTTCTTGGGCTTGTGCAGGGGTGGCCGTTTTACCCGTACCAATAGCCCAAACGGGCTCGTAGGCCAATACTACCTTGGACCAATCGGAGACTTTGTCGGCGATAGCCTTGAGTTGATTAAAGCAAACTTCTTCAGTTTTGCCAGCCTCACGTTCTTCCAGCTTTTCACCAATGCAGGGAAGGATGTGAAGACCAGATTCCAATGCAAATGCCACTTTGTCGCCAATCAAAGCGTCGGTTTCACCAAAAACGTGACGACGTTCGGAATGACCAAGGATGACCCAATTGCAGCCACAGTCCTTGATCATCAAGGGACTCAATTCACCGGTAAAGGCTCCTTTGGCGGCCTTGTAACAGTTTTGGGCGGCTACCCCGAACTTGTCAGCCGGCAACTTGTCTGCAACATACATCAAGTAACAAGGAGGACAGCCGACCACGACATCGACATTGGGATCGGTGGGGCCTTTGACAAGGAAATCAATAATGCCGTCGATGGAGGCTTTGTCGCCATTCATCTTCCAGTTGCCTCCTACGAAGAATTTGCGGCCCATTTTGATGATTTTAGGGTGGAGATGTCACAAGAGTTTCTATGCCTGATGACAGAGGTCAAATGAAGAACGACAGCGTTACCAGATTTGCTTATGCATCTTTAACATATAACATGTCGTTGCAATCATTGCAATCCTACCTCAGTTGAAAACTTGTCAATTCTGCGAAAATAATCGTCAAAACGAAGTAAGTTACGGACTGCTTTCCTGGAATGCACTATAAGGATAATATATTACAGGGAATGCAAACAACATATCACGAAACTTTCAAGTGGCGGGGGGGTAGTCGCCGAGCGTAGCGAGGCTCCCGCCGGTAGGTCTCGCAAGTAGTCGCCGAAGGCGACGGATTGCGAGTATGAAATATTTAAAGACGAAATAAATGTTGGGATGTAAACCGATTTTTATTGGTTTTTATTGGCCACCAAATAGTTCCATGACCTCATTTAGCAGAGGCTATATGCATAGCAAAACAACAGTTGGTATTTTAGCGGGTAGAAGAGATGGAGACTTGCCAGACGCGAATAAGGTTATCAGAATAACCTGCAAATAGCGTCTGACCATCAGCAGACCAAGCCATTGACAAGCACTGAGGAGGTCCAGCAGCGCGGGTAGATCCTCCAGTAACCTCGGGGCGGAGCTCTTCGACCATGTTCTTGCTTTCCAAATCCCAGATCTTGATGCTGGGGCCGGTAGCGGCGCACAACCAGTAGCGGTTGGGAGAGAAGCAAAGTGCGTTAATTGTGTCTGCGTGGTCCAAGGTGTACAAGTGCTTGCCATCATTAAGATCCCAGAGCATGGCCTTGGCGTCCTTGCCGCCGGAGGCACACAAGGAACCGTCAGGAGACATAGTGACGGTGTTCAAGTAACCACTGTGTCCAATGTGGTTGGTCTTGAGCTTGCAGTTGGTCAAGTTCCAGACCTTATTACCAAAATAAAGAAATTGAGTAAAAAAGTCCATAAAGCTAGTTTTAAAGTCCATACCTTGACGTATTTGTCCCAACCGCAAGAGACAATGATGGGGTTCTGGTTGTTAGGAGAGAACCTGACGCAAGACACCCATTCAGTGTGACCTTCTTCTTGGATAGTGTACTTGCACTGAGCCAAGGTGTTCCACAACTTGATGGTCTTGTCCCTGGATCCGGAGACAATTTGACGATTGTCGGCGGAGAAAGCGACGCTCAAAACATCGTGGTTGTGGTCCTCGAAACGGCGAGTGGAACGTCCAGCAGACAAATCCCACAAGCGCAAGTTCTTGTCCCAGGATCCGGACAAGGCAAAGTGACCATCGGAGGACAAAACGACATCGGATACGAAATGTCCGTGACCATGGAGACGCTTATTAGGAATACCGTACTGTTGGTCATCACGGGTCAACTTCCAAACGATAAGAGACTTGTCCCTTGAAGCACTGAGGATGATGTCGGGGTACTTAGGGTTGGTGGCAATTTGGGTAACCCAACCGGCGTGACCCTCGAGGGTACCACGGAGCTGTAAAGTTTCAGTCATTTTTCGGGATTCTTTCTCAAAAGTGAGAATTGACGTGCCGAAACTATGTAGAGGCTCGACGGAAAAGGATGAAGAAAGCGCTACTCTTCATGAGATTGATTTACCCCCCACAACTTGAAGAAAATGCCACTTTTTACACTCAGTTCTGGCGACATTTTTGTCACTCTGTGTTTATCTGGCATTAGAAATGTTTTGATTTTTCCACGGATTTCTATTGTAATTTTTCACTATTAGAGATCTGTGAAATCCAATGTTTGGCATTTTCTGGAATAACGGCGGGAAATGGAAAATTCTGCGAAGAAGACGTAAAAAGATTAATTTTAAGAATACTTGACTATGAAGACACACTATAGAAACTTTTTACCCCATGAAATTGAATACCAATTTGGTTGCAGAAATAGAAATACCAATCATAGAAGATCGATTAACATTGAACGTTTCTGGAATGACAGACTGATTGGAAAGCTCACTGCTCACAAAAATGACGTCTTTTGCCTCGAAGATGAATGTGATGCATATGCATACGCCGTCCAATTTTGCCCACAAAAGGTAACTTTAAAAAATTCTTTTAGATTTCAAAACCTTTGACTTTCAATTTTTGTGATTTTAGGGATTTGAAAAATATTTCGCTGTTGCCAATGAGAGTGGCGATGTCTACATCCATGACAGCGAGAAACGATCTGAAGACTCGGCCATTGTGAGCTTTCAAGGGCATGCCAATGCTATTTTGGACCTATCCTGGGGCCATAATTTTCAGTTAGCTACAGTGTCCGGTGATCAGACAGTCCGAGTGTGGCAAATTCAAGAGACAGGAGATGTTGAACCGCACAGCCATTTCAAGAATATTGGAAGAAGTGTTAAATGTGTTGAATTTTTACAAGATAATGATCATGCCAATATTTTGGCAGCCGGTACCCGACCAGCTGGTGAAAAACCTAACGCACTAATGCTTTGGGATCTCCGTGATGACTCATCACTCAACAAACCTTGCATACAGATCGAATCCGCCCATTCGCATTCTGCTCCCAATGTGGCTGCCAAAAAGAGCAGCAAATCCACACTTTCAAGTAGCATCACAGCAATACAATTCCAAGATGAACACAAAATTGTGTCTGTCAGTGACAATGATGGTCTTCTCAAAGTTTGGGACCTAAGGAAAAGCTACGATCGCTTCAAAGGTGCTCCACAACCTTTGCATTGCATTGCATACCCTGGCAAATCCAACCATCGTGGCTACACTTCTTTAGCCATGAATTCAAGCAAAAGTCACGTCTATGCCAGTTGTCGTGATCACTCTATTTATTGCTTTGACTTGGCATCCTACAGTGCTGAACCAGTGAGAACCTACGGAGGCTACATCAACGATGACAAGTTTTACATTCGTCTTAGTTTAAGCTTTGATGATAACTACTTAGCTTGTGGATCTAGTGACCAATCCGCTTACGTATGGAGTACTTCAGCCTTGGCTCCGACTCTTCCAGACTCACCTTCTTCGACTGCGCCAATTTACCGATTGAATAGTGACGATGAAAAAGTGACATGTGTGGCTTGGAGTAAAGCAGATTGGAAGTTGGTGACTTGTGAAGACGACGAGAGTATGAAACATCGGATTTGGCGAGTTGAACCTCACTTGGAATCTGAAGATGTTGTGGGTCGAGCTGAAGATACGTCGTCACAATACTCATTTCCATCCAAGTTTCCTCTCAATGAAAAGCTTGCTGCCAAGTTGGATAACAAATGTGATATTCTTGAAGATGAGATCAGATCTCCAGATGCGAAGAGACGGTGTATCCGCAGCCCTTTGGCATCGTTGCAGACAACACCGCAAAAGATGACACATGTGAAGAAATTATCAAGTTTTCCTTGCTCGCCAAGGAAAATGGTCATTACACCTAAAAAGTCATCATCGACAAGAAAGTTGTTACCATTTCCAAATGTCATCAAGGATGGAACAAGTCCTCACCAACCTTGCATAAGTTCAAAGAAAACTCCTTTGGATTGGTTGTCGAAATGGAAATTAAAGAGGTCATCAACGCCTGAGGAGGCTAATGAAAATGTGCCAAAGAGGAAAACACCTAAAAGAGCCAGAAGAGTGAAAAAGAGCTTGAACATGAATGTATGATTTGAATCATTGACCAGCCCAAAAAATAAACAATTTGGCTATTTTTACGATTTATTTTTTCTTGGCTCCTTTCAATTCTTCAAAGAAATAACGCGAAGTTGCTTTGTCAACAAAAGAAACAAATTAAAGAAATTGAAAAAAAAAAAAAAAAGGTGGTGAAATGGCAGCGTAGAAAGTTCAAGCAGATTGGAATGAGACATGATCTCTCTGTGTGCCTTACAAATTGAGACCTCTGAAGACGCCCAACCTCTTTCCGAAGACGTAAATTTCAATTGTGGCCACGGCTCTATCGAGTATTGCTTAGAAAACTTGACGATGTCGACACACATCCCAAAGCCTGTCAGAAGCCAATCTTTGCGTGAGAGAACGCGAGGTAATCGAAAAATGAGTGATGTGACGATTGAAACATACACTGATTTCGAAACTGTGACTAACTCATCCTCAGCAGCTAATGTGACTAATTCAAGTTCAAAAGAGACTTCACCTTCGGTGGAAAACAGTTCTGTGTCCTCATCTCGGCGATCGACCAAAGATTCCACGCCTATGGATGGCACGGGGATCACGGCCAATACAATAAGTTTTGTTTCTGGCAACCCCTTTGTTGAAGTCACTAAAGGCATTTTACACCTGTACAAGGAAAATTCAACGACTAGTCTGGAAGAAGGAGTATTACGTAGTCAAATGATTTGCATGTTAGGTGTACCGGCCAAGCACAAAACTCCGGATTTATTGCAATTCACCGCTCCTTGTCATTCAGAATTGGAAATGATGCGTGTGATCAACTACAAAGACGTGCCAAATCAGTACATGGTCTTGCTCAGGTTCAGGTGTCAAGCTGCCGCCGATGAATTTTACCAAGCCTTCAACGGATTACCTTACAATTCTTTCGAACCGGAAGTATGTTCCTTAGTCTACATCTCCAAAGTGGAAACTTGCAAAGAATCTGAATTTTACCCATTGTCCAATCACACGGAATTGCCCGTCTGTAGTATCTGTCTTGAACGCATGGATGAGTCCATCTCCTCCGTCTTGACTATCCTATGCAACCACACTTTCCACGGTCAATGTTTAGCTCAATGGGAAGACGCCAGTTGTCCGGTATGCCGCTACGTTCAAACTCCAGAATTGGTGGCTGAACAACGTTGTTCCGAATGCCAATCTTCGGAAGATCTTTGGATTTGCTTGGTTTGCGGATACGTCGGATGCGGCCGGTATGTCGGTGGTCATTCACACGCTCATTTCCTGGAAACTGAGCATAGTTACACTATGGAGCTTGGACAAAACCGTGTTTGGGACTACGTCGGTGATAATTTCGTTCATCGGCTCATGCAAACCGATAGTGCTGACGGAAAACTAGTTGAAGCGGAAGGGACCGGATATGCCAACTGCAAAGGAGGAGTGGATGGAGTACCCGTTTGTCATGATGAGAAAATGGACTCTATTCAATTGGAGTACACCTATCTGTTGACATCCCAATTGGAATCTCAAAGGCGTTACTTTGAGGAGAAAATGACTCGTGTTGAAACTTCGGCTCAACGGGAAATCGACGAAATGGTCAACCAGACACGCTTGCAAGCTGAAGACGCCAAAGAAATGAAAGACAAAGTGGAAAATTTGACCAAAGAAAAGGCCAAAAGTGAGCAGAGATTAAGCACAGCATTATCCCGAATTGTGAAGCTCCAAGAAGATCTCAAAGAGGAGAAACAGATGAATGAAAATCTGTTACATAACCAAAAAGCTTGGCAAAAGAAGTTCAATGATATGCAGCAAAACATGAATGATTTGCGTAAAGAAAAGGACTGTGAAATTACGGATTTAAAGGTGATGTTTTTTCAATATTCAATTTTTTTATTATCTTTCAATATTCTTTGTGATTTTAGGAACAAATTCGAGATGTGATGTTTTATCTTGAAGCACAAAACAAAGTTGTTACATCGCCTCTCAAAGACGAAATACAACAGGGAGACGTAGTATTACCAGCTGCGGATACTGGAGCGACTCCAAAAGTCAATGGAACACAAAGAGGCAAAGGAAGGAAGAAACGATGATGATGATATGTGATATTTGCGGATTATTTAACCAAAAGTAGAATAAAAACATGCGAGATTATTATGAACAGAAGAACAACCTAAGACCGCGATTAAAAGTAAAACCATTAGACATTATTTCATTTGACTCTATGTATGTATCGCAAATTATTCGTATCATTTCGAGACGGAGCGGACTGCCAAACTAAGACTGGTTCTGGTAACGCTTCATCTCAGTTTTGTTTACAATTTTTGACAGACAAGACAAGAGTTTAGATACAAGACTAAAAGACATTTTTTCGAAAAAGAATACAACTTTGGCAAAAGTTATGTATAAACCAACATATCAATTACTGAAAGACGTTCATAAAAATGCCAGCCAACCATTTTTTGAGGCCAAGATATTGCTGACAATCAAAGGCTCCTTTGACTATTGGCATTATGGTTGTGACGGATTTGACGATCGTGGATTTGGTTGCGGATATCGTACCTTGCAGTCCATATGTTCATGGATGAATATGTAAGAATTCTTAGGATTTTTAAAAAGCTTATTTTAAACTTCGTCTTATTGTTGGAAAAGAAATGTGATGGATGCTGATATTCCTACGATACCTAAAATCCAAGAACTGTTGGTTCAAATGGAGGACAAGACCAAAGCATTTATTGGATCGAGAGACTGGATTGGAAGCTATGAGGTCTGTTTGATCGTTGATAAAATATTTGACATTCCCAGCAAAATCCTGCATGTTCCCAAAGGTAACTTATTGGCAGACCACTTACCGACATTAATCCAACATTTTGAAAAATTTGGCTCGCCTATCATGATGGGTGGAGATATAGATGCAAGCTCCAAAGGAATTTTTGGCGTTGCTCAAGACAAAAACGACTCATTTTATTTGCTTGTGATCGACCCTCATTTCTATGGTAAACCACCAAGTAGTCCTCAAGATTTGTGTGAAAATGGTTGGGTGCAATGGAAAGCTATAAATGACTTTATGAACGATTCTTTTTACAATTTATGCATGCCACAAGTTTCTCCAAAATTATAGGATTAACCGACATATTGATATATAGAAGTCAAGATTTTGTTAACTTGACCATTCACGCCATTCACAATAACATACATACTTGTATGTATTGTGATTGTGTTATTATTGTTATTGTTATTTATTTCTATCCTTACATACTTGTATGTATGTATTGTAATTGTGTTATTATCGTTATGTATTTATTTATTTCTATCCTTACATACTTGTATGTATTGTAATTTTTGTAAACACTTTAAAAACCAATCCAAACCCACTATCTTTCCAGGGGCCAGTTAACTAGTGAGACAAGAGTAAACCATAACGGTGCTTGCAAAAGCTCACTACGTCCCAAAATGTCCCAAAGAAACACGCCAGAAAAACCACCAGCTAAGAGGCCCAACACCTCCAATACTCCTTTGAAAGGGGAACCTTCAAAACCTCCTCGATCTCAATCAGAGATCAGAAAGGTGTTTGAGGGTGCGCCTAGAAGGAGATTGGAGGGTTGGCAAGAAATTCAAGAGGCTGCATTTGCGGAAAACCCGGGACAACAACCACCCACCACCATTTGCAGTGCAGCACCTGAAATTGCCGCACTCGTTTCAGATGCAACAATTGAGCATCGGAGGACACCGCCCGGATAAGAGACTGCAGAGTTATGCAGATATGGAGGATTTGTTTGGAGCATTTGACGCATTGGAGACTCCTACGAAAGGAGCGAGTGCTAGTGCTTCTGCTAATGCTCTCAACACTCCTCCACTTCTACCAGTCTCCTATCCAGAGTCCTCCACC
Source organism: Oithona nana (assembly GCA_900157175.1). Lineage (NCBI taxonomy): Eukaryota > Metazoa > Arthropoda > Copepoda > Cyclopoida > Oithonidae > Oithona > Oithona nana. Next base: position 435,320 of record LT727922.1, on the reverse strand, counting down.
CGGTCCTCCACCTCCCATGACTCCCAAAGGTCGCCACCTTGACCGGGAACAATATGCGCGTCAAAATCCTACAAACCCGGGCAAGGAGGCGACTGATGACAACAGTCCCGCGTCCAGAGAAAGGAAAAGGTTGTCTGTCCAACAACACCTGAACCTGGCTGGACTCTGGACAGCCACATGGCAACAGGACTGTTGATGTAGTACAGGAGAGTCACAATCGTTATTTATTCAAGTTTATGTTAGAAATATATATTTTTTATGACTCGTCAAGTTCGACTCCAATTCGTTTGGCCTCTTCAAGCAACTTTTCCGCTGGCAATCTTCTTAGTTTCGCTGCCATTTTCTTCACAATTGTCTCTTTAGTAGGATTACTTTCGTGAACTTGCAAACCTCCTGGAAAGCTAATTTCGTTGGAACTTCTGTCCTTAGCGAGTTTGTAGTTTCTATTTTCTTCGCGCACTTGAACGCGCAACTTAGAGTGATTTGTCATATCATCAATAGTTAGGATGGGATTTCTGATAAGGTCTTGGGCTCTTTTTAGTGTGAGGGGAACTACAATTTGGAACCACTCTTTCCCCTCTTTTTTGGCTCCGTGATCTGAAAAATAAAGATTTACAGAACTTGGCAGTATATTGTCGATGGAAAAACTTACTTGTTGGACAGGTTGAGTTGATGGTGTAACCCAAGTTGATATGATTTTCCTTGTTCAAAAGTACCAAAACTCCATGAATGGTCACATCTGTACGCTCTACGTGCACAGTAATGTGTTCCATTGGGTTGGGCATGTTCACCTCAAATGGGGTTTTGTAGTCACTTTTTCCGTTGGCAATCGGAAACTTTGAATATTTAGGGTGTGAGTGACATAGCCCCGTAAAAATCCATTGTTCATCCAAGTCGTTTTGTGTCAAGAGGAGTTTGACCGACTTGTTCACTTTGATCGCAGTAAATGGTTTGGCAGATTTGTCTGAAAAAAGGTAAATGTCAATTTGTCTTTTGTTAATTGATGAGATTATCACACCGTTGAACCGTTGCTATACCTCAAAAAGCTTCTTTATTTCATGTTAGAAAGTTCAGCAAGATAACTCTTCAAAAATAGCATCGTAATTTTGCTTTCAATCTTACACTTACTTTCATTGACATGTTGACAAGGCTCAAATGAAGGACTGAGTTTGAAAATATTAGGAGGAAATTGATTCCTTTCATCTGCAGGTTGCGTGTCAATCGTCTCTTCTACTGGTCTATTGCTGTTGGAATTGGATCTTTGAAGCACGTTTTGGGAAGTCGAAGATTGTTGCCCATCATCAATTGTAACATGTACTTGACCAATGCCAAGTGATGAGAAATCAATGTTAAGAAGCGGTTCGGGAAGACGCCTTTCGTCTGCAATTGAACTCAACAAGTCAGTATTTTTAGTTGTCGTCAATGGGATGGCAAACGGATCCACTTCTGTTCGAACTTGGGAGTTGTCATCATTGGTGTTTTCAGATTTGTGAACTGGATCGGCTTGCTTGCTGGAAGCAGTCAAATTTTCTTCAAATCCGAACGTGTCTTCTTCTTCTTCATCGCTAATGTTGCCCCACACATGATGAACAGGTTCAATTCCTACCCAATCTGGATGAGACTCCGGATTGACAAGAGCTTTCCTCCATACTTCATCAAACTTTCTGGTGCTGTATGGATGACGGTGAACTCGTTCATACAATTTAGAAGCTAGCTCACGGCGCTTGGGTCCAAATGGTTTGATGGTTGACGGACCAGAAGGGATCTCAAGTTCCTCTGCCATGCCTGCAGCACCTTGCTCACGATTGTTTGACAATTCCATTTCTATGTGTGCACTGCGTGGTTAAGTTTTTGATTCACAACGTTTTCAAAACGTATAAGCGTATTTGCGGAAGGGTTGGGCTTTGAGCCTTTTAAAGCTCAAGACCATTTTTCACAGATTACTTCTTTACTTCATAGTGAGTGAATGTATGCTACTGAAAAATGATGCTTGAGAAGTGATTTGGTGAAAAGATTTTGAAGTTCTTACCAACACCACCGTCCGGTCCACACTGACGTCAAGCACATCATCAACATCAGCTGATGTCGCAGACACTTGAGTCATGAGCGTCATGAGCACCGACCAATGATCTCCCGCAAGGCGCCCCGCGCCACTGCGTGATTCACACGGTGTGGAAGCTCTTTGTCCAAAAGTATCCATTTATGAAAAAGCTAATTTTTGTTTAAAAGAAACGAAGACATTAGTATATAAATTAGTGAGATGCTCAATGATTACAATAATGTTCCTTCCCCCTGCAACAGGTACATGAACCTATTTCTGGCGCCATGATTTGAACCTGGAGGAGTACCCTTGCCTTACTGCGCTTTGATAGACGGCAGCGGCACGGGACTGTTGGAGGGGTCTGGAGCACGGAGGAGTAAGCTGATGTCCGTGCAACTACACTTCAGTGTGGATAGGTCCGTTGAAACGGTAAGAGCTAAAAGAATCTGAGCATTTTCAAACGTAGATAAATGCTATGAATCATCCTCAAAAATCACAAACCCGCCCATTTTAAGCCCATTAATTTTTTTTTTTTTTTGATAACTTTTGGTTTACTATCGAATCTAAGTAAAGTTTCATATCATATCAAATCACTTCACATATTTTATTGGTACAAACCATGACGCAAGAGTTGCAAGAATTGCAAACTTTCTTTTTTTCAGTTGCTTGCGAACCAACACCTCCCGAGATCAATGAAAATTTGAAAGTCAAGCAACCGAAAGGCTCCAAGCCTTCCAGGGCTTCGGCCCAAACCAATCCTCCTCAATTTCCCGTTTCCCCAATTCCTCATTCCCCAAGTACCCAAACCGCCTCCAACATGAGTTTTGAAGAGAACTTTGACGCTATGGTTTACGGTTCTACTCAAGCCACAGAGGACCCCGAAGTGCAAAAAGTGTTTGAGCTAGAATTGGCTCTTCCTGACTTAACCTTCGTTGAAATTTTGGGTGACATCAAAGCCCAAGGTGCTGCTGGCTTTGCAGACCAACTCATGCAAGACAATACTCCTACCACCTCTATCCCTCAAAATCCCCAAACAAACATTCATGAAGAAGCTGCCGATCACCAAGAGCCTTCCTCCTTGCCGAGAACAATTAGCATGGAGATGGACACTTTGAAATCAGAAGAACATCAAAACCTTCCTGTCGAACATCATCCGCGATCAGAGATTCAAAGTGAAGCAAATGTCAAATTTCAATGTGCTGGAGAGATGCAAATTCTTGAGCCAGAGTTTGCAACATCGCAGTATGTTTTCAAACGTAAGTCTAGATTTTTAATCATGATTCATAAGTTTGACGAATTTATCTATTTTATAGATGCTGGGAAAAGGCCCTTTTACGAAATCAAGGGTAAAAAAGTTGTGCAGCTCAAAGTGTCACCAGAACCATTAGACCAACAATGGATCTTCACTGGACTTTTTCATTCCCATCCAGAATATTGCCATCTACCAATCTGGGCACCATCAAAGGATGATTCACTATATAGTCCCAATACCCCCTTCAACGTGCACGGCATTGATCCTGAAAAAGTAGTTCACTTGGAAACGCAAGTCCAAGATATGAACTTCAATCTAAAGATCAAAGGGGTTTTGATCCTTTTGACCCACGACAACATCATCAATTTAGAGTACTTGGTCAACTCCACCGACAAAAACAGTAAGTTGTCATGTCACTTTTTTTCAAATGTCAAAATCTGTTTTAATTTTGCTACTCTTTTTTCCACATAGATTTTGGTCAAAAGAAAAACGCCAAGGAATGGCAACAACTTGTCGTTCCATTGGAACCAAAGAGGGTACAAGAAATGTTAAATGGTTCTGATTTGAACTTGAAAGATTTGACTCTATCCTCTCGGATTCGCGTTCAGGTTCGTGAAGAAATCCGCAAAACGGCACTCTGCAAAGAAGCCAGAAGTATTGAAATTAGCTTCCCTTTACCACAAGATCAACGCAAAAGAAGACTCAAAGAACAGATACTTCAGGCAAAGAAGGCACGGCTTGATGATATGACTTTTGCAGAGTTAGAAGTTGAAGCGAAAGCCGAGGGGCTCCTTTGAACATCTCAAAGAAAAAATGCCAAAAAAATGTCAAAACTTAAAAAATCCCAAAAACATCTACAAAAACGAAGAAAATCCTAAAAACTACAAAAGAAGAAACGACAAAAAAATATAAAAAATCATAGAAAAATTACCAAAAAAATCGTATTTTGTCGTACAATATTCATCTCCCCCTTCTTTGACTCTGGATTCCGATACAATACCTCAACTTACTTCAATTTCCGGAACAATAGCCTGATACTGGTACAACTCCCAACCTTTATATTCTGTAAAACAGCTATGCTATTGGCCGCAAAAACTTTGGCATAATAAACTGGATTCTAAATTCAATTATGTAGTTAATTCCTCAAAATTCATTTCACACTTAGCATTGATTCCAAATGCCGTACTAGATCTTGTTTGATGGTTTCGATTCCCTTATTATGTTCTTCACTTTCGTCCTTGACTTTATCTTTGTACCTTTCAAGCAGCTTGATCATCAATTTGGCATGCTTTTCACGCGCTTTAGACACCTCTTCAGTAAACCGACAAGGTTCCGTTTCTTTAACGCTGATTTTACTTTCTTGTCGTTTCTTTTGGATTCGTTGACAACACCGTACAAGCCAATAACACAATCCATTCAACAGAAGTAAAAGAGTCCAAAAAATTTCAATGATGACAAAAGGAGAGGGAATGGATGTATGATCATCAAAAAATTCAATCCAGACACTTGTCCTTGTGAATTTCCAATACAGTTGTTTTCTGTCTTGAAACCTTTGCACTGTTGAATTCATGACTGCAATCAGTAAATTGAGAAGAATGATGATAGTGGTGACTTGGTACATAAGCATGACAAATGTTGCAAAAGTCCCTCTCAAGCCAGTACTATCAATTTCATCTTTTTCTCCTGGGTCAAGTATGGTCCATATCAACAATATAAATGTTTCTTGAAATTTCGTTGTATATGCAGTTACATTTGTGTTGTCGTAGACAGTAGAATTGAGCAGTACTCTTTTGGACTTGGTGTAGTGCTCAGTGGAGATGATGAAGACCAATCCGGATGTAAAGGCAAATGCTACTAAAACGTAAGTTCCAACCATAGAGAAAATGTCGACTAGAACTCTGCTCATGTTGATAACGACAGGTCCAATTTTCTCGTGTAATTGAAGCCAATACAAAAGTCTGAAAAGTATTTCATGAATTTTCATTGATTTTCACTTCTTGGAGACTTTACCTGTTGATTGAAAATAGAGAGCAAAGGGAAAATAGGATCCCTTCCCAATCATTCAAAACTTCAGCTTGTTCATCAGCCAAGTCAACATGGGTTCTAATAAACATTAGAACAAGTGCGGAGGATAAGAAGAGATGATTGGCCAAATCAAACATTCTCCAAAAATTTCCGATGAATGTCCTAAAAGACCTCAAAACTACGAGGCAATTTATGTCTTGATACAGAAATGAAATGGCATAAAAGATCAACGGAACATCTGGCCAAATGTCCAACTTTGTCCGACCCGTAGGAGTCATGGTTTTTAGGTCGAAAACTGAAAACACTAAAATACCGACAAAAAATGCATACCAACCCGAAAAGATACAGAATCTGTTGAGGGGGACATCTAAATTCAGTCTGACACTTCTGGACCTTTCACAAATGGTACTTATCCAATTGTAAGGCCAACTTCTTCGTTTGTCCACATCAAATCCTAATCTGTCAATTTCTCGTGCACTCTTGACAATTATAGCCATACATACCAAGAATGGAGCCAATAAAAATTGGAATAAGAAGTGAAGGATTTTCATCAAGATCGGTGCTCCTTGCCAATACACATCGCCATGCCATTCTTGTCTCAAAGTTTGCTGACAATACATATGCCCAACAAATTCTTTATGATTGTGTTCAATGGCCAACCTTAACCTCGGATACTTGATGTACTTGGCGTATCGGAAATATTTTGTTGCACCTGCCACTTCTTTCAGTACAGTTTGTACTTCATCCGTATCCGAGCATTGGTCAAGGATCTCTACGGATAAGCTTCTGCATTGTTTGGCAATGTCTTCGTATTCTTCACGATACTCCGGAATCCGATCGGCGTACTCACTGGCCAATTTTGCTAAATCGAAGCATCTGAATAAAGGATCATTGCATTCCACGTGGCTTCGACAATGCATACGTGGACGAAAATATTGGTTTTGCGGACAAAAATGTTGCTTTTTGAAATTATTCACGTATGACCCTTTTTCTAAAAGTGACATTTGGAATCCGTTTGTTACCTGCAAGGCCAAGCAGAAAAACTAAAAACCAAAAATCACGTGAAAATGGAATGGTTAGCTATAAAATGAGCGAAACAACTTCGATTTGACGAGAAAAGTGTCGAATTTTTAATACCTTGGCAGACCGGTCAACGCAGTCACAATCATGAATCTGTCCCGTTTCTTCATCCATGTACTTTTCCACCACTACTTCATAGCAAGCCACGATGTATGATTTTTTGGCCATTAAACGCAACAAATGCAAATCATTGACTTCATCTCCACCTTCAAACATGTTTTGCCTGAATTTGACGGAAATTTGGTCTTTGGTTGACATGAAAACTGTCGGGACATTCAATTGCTTGTATCTGGCCCAAGAAGACATCCAATCCATATTGTGACCAGTGTATAACCTTGCTCCGTGCCTAACCAGGACCTTGACCATGTCAAAATGGTCCTTACGGCAAGCTGCCATCAAAACAGGAGAATTTCGTTCGTGTGCATGGATTATTCCGTTGTAATGTTCCACGTTTTCTCTGGATTTTGTCCTCAAGTGGTTCAACAAGTCGTCTAAGATGTCGGATTTGTCTTTATCCAGTAATTTGTACATGGCATTCTCATAAAAGGTTTTTAAATTGTCGTGGACTTCATCGTCGTGATGGTGATCAAATTGCAAGTTATCGCAGATGATCAAGTCCTCGACGTGCTCAAAAAAAGGCCAAAATTTGTCTTCTTGGTCCAAACAAGTACTGATGGATTGTGCAATCAACTCTTCATCACGTTGTAGAATTTTTTTAATGTCATATTTTTCTATCACTGACCCGAAGGTGACCAATAAGTCTTGTAAATCTTGTAAGAAATTGACTTTTTCGTTGGTGAATTTTCTCCATTCTGGTCTTTTGTTCCGACTTTTGGTGCGTTTTAAAGCAAAATCCACCACATCTTTCCACTTACTTTTAGGCTTGGTAGCCATCTTTTTGGTCACGTTATTTACTTAGCAGGCGAGTATATCATTCGTCCTTTTGTATGACAATGCAGCATTCAAAGTGAAAATTTGCTTTATCGGCTTTATCAAATAGTGTGAGGGAGATTACGCGAATGTAAACTACAAATATAAAATCAGATAAATTCAAACAAAAATCGTGAAAATGTAATGCTTTTTATTGAAAATAGTTTACTGGGTAAGGAAAGGATAGACGGAAGCACTTTGATATATGTAAAAGTTTCGTAGTTTCATTGGCCAGCGAATATCTCGTTTCTGCAAGAAATATTCTACTGTGTTCTGTATTCCATATGTAGATCGTATGTAGAGGTGATTAAGTCCGGCCGGATATGAAAACTAATGGAAAAAACTTTAACCAAGTCAATATCACTTCCTAACCGAGAATGTTCCGGACAGGATCTAGCATTGCAAAAAATCTCGGAATGGTCGGAATGATTAAAAAAATTCCAAAAATTCGCATTTCATTTTTCCGCTGGGTTGCTTTTTGAGCATCACTCAACCTTTTTGTCGGCCGCTATCATTGCACAATGCACTCGCTCCAAATCTCACGCCCATCTCGGCGAGTAAGCGCGTTACGCTTACGTCAGCTGATTGCGAATTGGAAAATGACTCACGAGTCACTTCGACTTCACTTGTAATTTGAAACTTGAAGATTAAGAACGTGAATCATTGAAATATAAAATGGCAGGATTTGTGATGCCAAGTTTGCATAGGATTGGCGCGATCAAAATTCACTATGAAGGGATTTCCTCCGTGAATTTCTTGGCCTCGTTGAACCAAGAGACCGCAAAGTTCTTGCTGATGGGGAGTAAGAGCCTTTGTACCAGCAGAAAGTTCCTCGTCCATGCCCCCAGCACCTTGAGCGGTTGATCCGCCCAATATGTCAGCATAGGGATGTCTTGGAAGAGGTATTTCAAAATCTGCTGGTTCGATACTGTTGTTGGTAGTATAAAAGCCATTGTCTTGAATAGGATTCATGGTTGTTTTGGGGGGTTGAAGGGTAAAAGGTAATAGGGTTGAGGGGATGAGATGAGGATTGGGTGGGCTTAAAGCCCTAAAAGGCTTTCCGCCTTTTTTGTCTAGATGCTTCTTCTTCACTGATTCATTGGATTGGTGATTCATAGGCAACTGAAAATTAGAAATGAGGACACTTTTCAATTGTTGCGTCATGGTATGAAATATATTCAATTGGCTTGAATTGCCATTGATTGCTATGAATCTTTTTTTTCGGAGATTCCCAAAATTTAATTAAGAGCAAGGAAAATTAATTTTGCTCAAGATTCGACAAGTTGGTTCAAGTTTGACACTTGGAATATTTTTTTGAACTTTTTCGAGTTCTTACCTAAACAACGTTCCGATCCACACTAAGAGCTAGTAGCACAGACATCAGCTACCTCTTGCTTCTCCAGACCGATCCCTCGGCCAATCGCCGCTGTGGGAAATGAGTTCGAATTCTGGCGCCAACGAATCCTCTTCTAAGCAGTACTTAGGATTTTTTGATCAATTTTCCAGAATCATTCTGTATATCACTTTATGATTCACGCAATCATGCAATGCATGGATATGGGAGACAAACGGGATAATTTGTTCTTGAGCATCACTCAACCTTCCGCTATCATTGCACTGTGCACTCGCTCCCAATCTCACGCCCATCGGCCCATCTCGGCGAGCAAGCGCGTTACGCTTACGTCAGCTGATTGCGCATTGAAAAAATGACTCACGATCGAGTCACTTGTAATTTGAAACTTGAAGATTAAGAACGTGAATCATTTAAATATAAAATGGCAGGATTTGTGATGCCAAGTGCTCCGCTACAAAGCCCATCATTCAGTCTTCCAACCACCACCGTAGAATTGAGTGTAAGATGTTCCAACTTGGCAGACTGCGATATCTTGTCTAAGTCTGATCCAGTTGCCATTATTTTCGGCAAAGTCAAGGGACATGCAGAATGGAGAGAATTGTGGAGATCAGAATTGGTTCTTAATGAACTGAACCCAATGTTCAAGAAAAGAATGGTACATGACTACAGATTTGAAGAACACCAACCAATCAAAGTGGATATTTATGACTGGGACACCAACGATCCTGGAGTCAGCAAAACTTTAGCTGAACAAGATCTCATTGGTCGTATTGAAACCACGATGGCCGCATTGGTATCAGCATCAAACAAGCAATGGACTGCTGTTTTACGAAGCAAACAAAACAAAGGAGCCGGAACGATCACCATTACAACTGAAGAAGTCACTAGCAACAAAGAAGTGGTTGAAATTCATTTAGCAGCCAAAGATTTAGACAAGAAAGATTTCTTTGGAAAGAGTGATCCATTTGTAGTTATCTCCAGGTCGTCGCCAATGGTCAGCGGCAAGATGAGTTTTATTGAAGTACACCGAACTGATGTAGTCAAGAATACATTGAAACCAAATTGGAAATCGTTCACCATCCGTTTGAAAAATCTATGCAATGGGGACTATGAGAAACCCATTAAGTTTGATGTTTATGATTGGGATGCAGATAGCGATAATGATCTCATTGGAAGCTTCACAGCTAATTTCAACCAACTCAAAGTAGCTGTGATTGAGAAAACTGAATTCTCTGTCATCCATCCGGAAAAGAAGAGCAAAAAGAGTGGTTACAAAAATTCCGGGAAAGTCTTTGTCAAGTTCCTTGAGATCAAAACTGAGCCATCGTTTATGGAGTACTTACAAGGAGGAACAGTCATGAATTTCTCTGTTGCGGTGGATTTTACAGCTTCAAATGGTAATCCTAGTGACCCAAGATCTCTTCACTTTCTTTCAAGTTCAGGTACCAATGAATACACTCAAGCTATCAAAGCTATCGGAGAGATCATCGAGCCATATGACGCTGACAAGCAATTTCCAGCATTGGGATTTGGAGCAAGAGTCCCACCAAGAGGAGAAGTGTCATTTGAATTCTTTATGAATTTGAGCCAAAGTCCATTCTGTACTGGCGTTCAAGGTATCTTGGACGCTTACAGGACTTCTATAAGCCAAGTTCAATTATACGGGCCAACCAATTTTACTCCAGTAATCAATCATGTTGCACAATTTGCACAAGCTTACCAAAATGGTCAGCAATACTTTGTTCTTTTGATTTTGACTGATGGAATCATTACTGATTTTGAAGAAACCAAACAAGCTATTGTAAGAGCTTCTGATTTGCCTATGAGTCTCATTATTATTGGAGTTGGACAAGAAGACTTTTCAGCCATGGAAGAATTGGACTGTGACAAAGGTCTACTCAGGTAATTTTAACATCTATTTTGCTTCTTCATGCATTTCAAAACTTTCCATCTTTCGCAGGGCTGGTGGTAGATTGGCTGCAAGGGACATTGTCCAGTTTGTCGAAATGAGAAGATTTATGATCTCCAATGGTATGTGGGACCATGATGCCCTAGCTAAGGAAGTATTAGCTGAAGTGCCAAACCAGGTTGTCAAATGGATGACTTTGAGAGGAATCAAACCTTTGAACGCCTAAAAAAAATGATCTGAAACTTATTGAAATTGTTGCTACTGAAATGCATCTTTTAAATATCTATTAACAAAACCTGTCTACTTTTATACCTGTCCAGAACTTGTTCTGACAAAAATGTTGTTGTGTCAGCTGGAATCTTATTTGCAGAATGATAAAATGTGAAATGCGAGTGTGAATGTGTACTAATAGTTTGTGGAAAAGATAAGGCCTTCTTGCTCAAGCAAAGGAAAGAATATGGCAGGGTTTCTACCAGGAAAATCATCTGGACTACCTACCACAACAGTAGAACTAAGCATTAGGTGCTCAAATCTGTCAGATTGCGACTACTTGTCTAAATCTGATCCGGTTGCTGTCATCTTTGGGAAAAACAAGGGATATGATGAATGGATTGAATTGTGGAGATCAGAAATGTTGCATGATGACCTTAATCCGGAATTTAGAAAAACGTTCGTGCATGAGTACAGATTTGAAGAACACCAACCAATCAAAGTCAAGATTTATGATTGGGATACCTCTGACCATGATGTGAGCAAGAAATTGTCTGACCAAGATATGATTGGAAAAGTTGAAACTTCAATGGCATCTTTGGTGTCAGCACCCAACAAGAGTTGGACAAGTGTCTTGAAAAGTAAGCACAAGAAAGGAGCTGGAATTTGCACCATCATAACTGAAGAAGTTACAAGCAACAAGGAGATTGTGACCTTTGGATTTGGAGCCAAGAAATTGGACAAGAAAGATTTAATTGGAAAAAGTGATCCATTCATGGTAATATCCAGATCCCTACCAATGGTATCTGGAGAAATGACTTTTACAGAAGTGTACAGAACAAATGTAGTTGACAATACATCCAAACCAATTTGGGACAAGTTTACAATCAGCGTCAAAGAACTATGCAATGGAGACTATGACAAACCTATCAAGTTTGAAGTATTTGACTGGGATGACAATTCTTCTTGTGATTTGATTGGACTTTTTACAACTAACCTCAATCAACTCAAATCTGCTGCCATTGATCAAACGGAATTTCCCGCTATTAATCCAAAGAAGAAAGAGAAAAAGAGTAGTTACAAAGACTCAGGAAAAGTTTTTGTTCAATCATTGAGTGTATCCATCCAACCTTCATTTATGGATTACTTGCAAGGTGGCACATTGATGAATTTTTCTGTTGCTGTAGATTTCACAGCTTCTAATGGAAATCCTATGGATCCGGATTCACTTCATTTTCTTTCTAGTCATGGTATGAACCAGTACACTCATGCCATTCAGTCTGTTGGTCAAATCATTGAACCTTATGACACAGATAAGCAATTTCCAGCATTGGGATTTGGAGCAGTGGTTCCACCATTAGGTGTGACTTCATTTGAGTTTTACATGAACTTTAGCCAAAGTCCATTTTGTTTTGGGGTTCAGGGTATCCTTGAAGCTTACAGAACTGCTTTATCAATGGTTCAACTGTCTGGTCCAACCTACTTTACACCTGTAATCAATCATGCCTCCCGATTTGCACAAGCTTACCAAAATGGCCAACAATATTTTGTCCTTTTGATTTTGACTGATGGAATCATCACTGATTTTGAAGACACCAAGAGAGCAATTATCGATGCATCTGAGCTTCCCATAAGTATCATCATAATTGGAGTTGGAGACGAGGATTTTTCAGCAATGGAAGAATTGGATTGCGACAGGGGAAGATTGGGTTCTAGAGATGTGGTTGCTGTCCGGGACATTGTACAATTTGTTGAAATGAGAAGATTCCAAATGTCCAATGGTATGTGGGATCAAGAAGGTCTGGCAAGGGCAGTGTTGGCTGAAGTACCAAAGCAAGTTGTCAAGTGGATGACAATGAGAGGATTGAAACCATTGAATTCATAAATTAATTGAAATAAAATACTTTTAGATATTTTTGGTCGGGATTTTGATTAGTGTTTTCATTTGCTCTTCTAGGATGACATCTACACTTTTTCCTGAAATCCTCAGAAGTGCTCAAAAAGATGAAACCATTCTAAGCCAAGTATCAGGTGACTTTTCAAGAGATTTTTGGCTAAAGATCATAGGACCCAAGACATGGTTACAGTACAACCAATGGATTGAAGCTTTCAATCATTTTGTCTACTTCACATGTACAACTCTAAGTGATTTTCAGACACCAGGTGAAGAATACACCGGTTTGGTTCAAGTAGTCCAAGATTATTCTACCAGAAGACCAAGGTTACCATCAAAAATAAGAAGACTTTTGATGGTTTTCGGCCAAACTTTTGGACCAGTTTGCTTGAAACATTTGATTGCCAAGTACTGGACAGATCATGAACACAAGTTGAGATTGAATGAAATTATTGATACTTTGGGCAAAGTCAACCTTTTGTGGTTTTATTGTGAAGGTTTATATTACCACTTGAGTAAAAGGTTCCTTGGTATATCTTATTTAAGGCTAAGACCAAGTGGTCCGACAGATAATGGTTTACAATGGATACAATGGTTATCTTTGGTCAACATTGCTCTATTAGTTTATCAATTCTGGAAGAAATCATATCATAAGACAAGACCTAAACAAGAATCTAGAGATCTTGTCAAAAATACAACTGGACAAAAATGTGCGTTATGCCTGGAAACCAGAACCAATCCTACTTGCACATTGTGTGGACACATATTCTGTTGGCAATGTATTCATGAGTCATTGCAAACTAGAGATGAATGTCCTTTGTGCAGAGAAAAGATTTCACCTAGACAACTTATACCATTGATGAATTATTCATGATGAAATACAAAATTGTAGTCTGTATTTTTGGCCATATCGGCAAAATTGAAGAGTACATGCAACATAGTCATCTCAATCATATCACAGTATTTAGAAATCACCTAAAAAAATCTCAATTTGAAAAGAGCGAAGCGAGCAACGTTTATTTTGAAAAAGATATCAATTTTCTCGCAAAAAATCAACATTATAATCTATTGATGAAAAGGCCATTTTTGGTGAGGCATTCTTGGTTTACATTTGAAAAGAGCGAAAACTATCAATTTTCGCGCACAAAATCAACATTACAATCTATTAATGAAAAGGCCATTTTTGGTGAGGCATTCTTGGTGAATTTTCAAGCACTGTGCAGTGTGCATTAAAAGTCACGCAATAATTGAATCATTGTCCTGAAGAATGAACAATCATCTCTAATACTCTGAAGGAAATAGATTGCAAAAGATGTCCGTTTTATCCAAGCAAGAAAGATGTTTTATTGTTCGGTCATGGGCTCTAGTATCTCCTGATTTGGAAACCCATGGAGAACAATTTTTCCTAATGTAAGTTGTTTTCTAAATCAAAAATATGTTTTTGCATCTTTATCAAGGAATACTTTCAGGTTGTTTAAGGACGAACGTTCTTTGTATGAAAAGCATTTTTCAAGCTTTGACGTCAATGACATTTTAAGGATTCGAGCTCATGGCTTGAAAGTCATGAAAGCTGTCAATAGCATGGTTGAAGCAGTAAGTGATGAGAACGACGAATCACTAATCGACCAAATCCATTTCGTTGCTCATGGTCATCACCTCCGAGGTATTACTGCTAGAAACGAATTTGAGGTAAGAAGAAAAATCTTGAATCTTGATTACCACTTACTTTTTCATTATCTTCTAAAAAAAGGTTGTCTGTCACAATCTTGAAAAATACTTGGCCACAAATCTTGGTGACAATTTGAGTCCTCAGGCTGGCAGAGCTTGGAAGAAGTTTCTCAAATCATTGGTGGATGTTGTTATGGCTGAGCAGGGCACACTAGAGTGATCTCCAAAAATATTTGCATTCGTAAAATACTTGAATACATCATTGTATTTACATGTGCATATGATGTCTAATTTGAATATTCACGCCGAAAATAATATTTGAATCTTCGCGTCACTTAGGTCATCTCCTTTAGATTCTAATGTTGATTTTTAGCGCAAAAATTCAAATGAACGCAGGTCGCTTCGGTCATAGTGTTGTAAAATAAGAGCTTTTGAGTAATTTTCAAAATCTCTAAAATTAAAAAAATCACAGACCATTCAGCGCCACCGCCGTTGCCGCTCACCTGAAACGAAAAAGCGCGCATACCCGCGCGTGCAGAGACTGAACCTCCGCATTGAGACGCGCAATGAGCAGTCGTAATTGAGCCATCAAAACTCCAACACGCGCATGTTGAAGTCTCTCCAAAATGAAACCTCTCACTCTACTGCCTTTGTTGATTTTAACCTCAGAGGCCGCGAGGTTAGTCGAAGAAATCATCTTACGCGATGGTGATCAACGTGAACGCGAAGAAAGGCGATTTGAATCAGAAGTCGGACATGAACAAGAAGTCATTGAAGTGATCATCAAGGAAGACTTGGAGATTGAAGGTCCAACTCCCAGCACTGTCTATAAAGGTTTAGTACCCCAATTATGGCCTAATTACACCGGCCCGATTGAACCTAAAGCTGAAAGTGTAAGCTGTGGAGAAGCTCGTGCCAAGTGTGAATTTCGAGATGGTTGCCGATTTGCTTTACAGAATTATGGTCTCTTTTGCTTGGATTTGGTCCAGGGCAAAACTAACGTTTGCAGTGCACATTGCAGGCATGCTTTAACAGCTTTGATGTCAACACATGAAGGAAAAAGGCTAATGAAAGTAAGTATTGTCCTTTCTATTTGTATAGGAATTCCTTTAGAAAAATGTCTTACAATACTTTTACAATTGCAAAGCAAGGCAGCAAATCTCATAGTAAAGACAGCAGGAAAAACATGTCTGTTCAGTCTAAAACGGAAGGATTTTTAAAAGCCGCGTCTGTTTTTCCTTCCTTGCAAAATTCACATCAAAAACAGATTGGTTGAAAAAACACTGTCCACTGGAAATGGAAATTAGTTAGGTTAGGGTCGGCCAACTCTGATTTTTGAATTTTGATATCTTATTTGTCATCAAAAATGGTTTAGAAAATCCAAGTTCAATTTTGCTGAGATCTTCAGAGTTTGCTGAGAAGTAAGAAAATCTGGACAGCAGAGAAGTAGCAAGAATGAAGCAAGCGTCAAATAATGCTTTTGTGTTTGAGACGACAACTTATTTGGCCCTCTATTGTAAAACTGCTTTTAAAATGTGTAGCCAGCGCTCATAGACAGCTAGAGAAGTCATTTACTCACCCCTGACGACCCTTTTGTCCACCCTTTTCAACACTAGCTTTTTATGTCTCTAATTTCTGCTTTCCTGGAATCTTGCTTCATAACACAGCAGATTTTAGGGTGTAGAAAAAAATCCAAGAATTTCAGTTTTTCAAGACAGCAGACTTTGTGCTCATTATAGTGCGAAAACAATTTGCCTCTGCTGACCCTCCTGTAGTAGAAAGTCTAAGGTCATAAAAGTCTTTGGCTATTTGGCCTTCACGCATGGACATACATGTGCAATTGACCAAATGTTTTCTTCAAAAAAAGACGGGAACTTTTTCCAGAAAAGAAAGCAGAATTTACATACACTCAAGAATTTGCTTTTACATGGGTCTGGTCATTTTATTTTTCTAGTGGATCATCAAAGTTTATTTGTTCTAGTACATAGTCAGACACTTTGGCTATTTCATAAACATTCCAAGTTTTGCATTTCACGTTCCATTTGAGAAATCGTATTTAATAGAGTCATCCAGTTTGCAATAGCCTTTCAATTCATTCATGTTTCTACTCTATAAGTATAGTCACAAAGTGAAAATCTGGTTCAAAAAGAAGGGACCCCCTACAATTTCAACCCTGGTCATTTGATCCCTGTGTAGCTAGCAGTGTATAACTGACCTCACACATGGAAAAGAGCAACAAGAAGGGTAATTCATCACCCAGAAAGCCGTTAAAACTGCAGAGTAGCTCTTGTTCCAGTCCTCCAATGTCCACACAGAGCATTTTATAGCTAAGCTTGAACATGGTATCAGATTGGAGCTCAGAGATTTTCCCAAACTTTGACCAGATTTTTCATTTATTGTCTCCATTACTTGGAATTGGTCTTATGAAAAAGATGTCAAGAGTTGAGATATAAAGCCTGTGATGCTATAAAAGTAAGACTATCTTGTTGGAAATGGTTTGAGATGGTAGTGCCAGGCAGGCAGACAAAGTAAGAGAAGAGAGAAGACCTCCCAGAGTGCCCTTACAACTTTGCATCTCATTTCTAAGGTTCTGTTCTTCCTAGTCGTGATTCGGTCATAGTCGTAAAATCTACGGGGCGGAAAATAGTTGATAGATTTAGAAGAAATGCTAGAACAGCTAGTGTTGTGTATTGAAGTAGGGGCTTTTTTATTGCCTAATCCACTCACTCCAAAAGTTCTTTTATGTCTTCATCATGGAACCTTGTCAGTTGGGTTGCAGCTCAAGAAAAACGTTAGCCTCTAGCTAAGTTTTTGTAGTTTAGACTCTAGTCCACTCATCTTCTTCCTTTGCAAAGATGCTCTGCTATTCTTAAACAATTTTGACCAAAAATGGACTTGGAAAATGCACATCCCAGCATCACTGAACTTCTAAATAATTTTGTTAAAGGAAAAGTTGAAAAACCACAACAACAGTCTTCAATGTCTTTTTCTCTATAGAGAGTTAGAAAATGTTGTGTCCATCATGGTCCCACCCAAAATGATGATTGAGGTGTGCAACAACTCAATTACATTGTGTGTGAGTTTTTTCTTAACTGCGGCGTTAGCGTCCAACGCTTAGGCTAGAGCGGCATTTCTTTTGTTGGTCATGAAAAGGGTTTTTCTAAAAGCTCTTCATCAAGCTCCACTGAATGAAGGGCTGCTACCTTAATAGATTAGAATCTAAAGGTTCTGCTATATAGCAACTTTAACTCAAGCCGCACCTTGCTACCTTCAATCAAAGTCAGAATTTGTAGAAGTTGAGATGGTTGGTCACCAAAAATGTCCATTTCGGACGTGACCCCAAATGGTTCTTCATCATGGTCGTTACTGTGACAACTCAATCAGGAAAATGGTCTACCTAATTGCTACCTTAGAAACCTGTCAAAATGACCAGTTTTTCAAACTGCATCATCATTATCATCTGTGATTCATTCTAATTTGGGATGTTTTCTCTATTTTCAGTGTAATTGCACAGGAGATGCTTTTTGTGAACAAACCAAAGCTAATGTTGGACCATGCCAAGATCAAGTCTTACATGCAGCTTCACCAGATACTGTGGTTAGTTGCACAGCAGCCCAGTGGATCTGTTCAGCCAATTCTGAATGTTCCACTGCCTTGGAATACTATAACCGAAATTGCCAAGCAATGTTTCGTGGAAAACGGTGTTCGGATAGATGCATGAACAGCATCAATATCTTGAAAAGGCAACCCTCGGCTAACAAATTGGAGACTTGCTTTTGCGATGGAACAGAAGATTATGATTGTCTGAATATCAAAGCCAACATGGAAACCTTGTGCTTTGATCAAAGCAATGAAATTGAGGATAGAATCAAATCTGGTTCCAATTCCATAGCACAAACCATTCACAAATGGATGATCTTATTCACTGTCATTACTGGTCTCATTTTTAATTATATTGGAGCTACCTATTATGTCATGGCCAATTCCATCGTAGACGAGTTTACTAATAATGAACCTCCACCGCCACCTACTGAAATTGGAGTGAACTAACCAAAGATGACCTTATTACTCATTGTGATTCATTCAGTGTACAAAGCATCAAAATAAAGTCTCAATTTTTCATTTTTCTTTAACTTTCAATAGCTGGCTTGTGTTATTTGCTGAATGACAAATGGATGGGCGAGTGTAGATTTTTCAAAGGGGGATAATGAAGACATGCGTGTGGCCTCATCTTCAGCGTCCATACTCAATCCTAAGTGCGCTTTACAAGCTTAGAAGTTCGGAGGCACACCCTCTTTTGTGGTCTCTAATCAGTCAAACAATGCACCATCACATCTTGAAAATTCATTTCTTGTTCTTTCAATGGATTCTTTTACATATATATATATATATATGTACAGCATACTTGACTGACGTTTATCTAGGCAGAAGAAAAAACTTGAAATCTGTTTATCAGGGAGTTTCTCGACTCTAATACCTCACACGAAGTTAGAAAAGAGGCATTCCAATGACTTGTTTATGCTAGTCTCATGACATCTGAGCCTTAAAAGGTCTTGCATTCACCAACTTAGTATTCTTCTTCCAAAGCTTAATTTGCGTGACTAAATAAAGATATTTGGCGACAGCTTTTTTTAAAGCAGATTTTCGTCACACATCCAAAAAAATATTCTTGAAGTCTTGACAACCCAATTTCCAAGTAGCGTGATGCATCAAAATGAGCCGCCTTTTTTATGGTCATAAAGATCAAATCTGCAGTACTAAGTTGCTCTAATTGACACTTCAATATTCTATCTGATGCCAACTTTGCACGAAAGGGAAAATTGGATTTTTCTTTCAAAGTTTCAATGGTACTCAATGCTGACTGTTATGCCAAGCTAAGTTGTCAACAGGGTCTTGATGAAGAATGGTGAAAAAGCCCTGGGGCAGCAGCACCCAACTGAAGCAGCAGCAACCAAATATTTTTGAACTCAATGTGGCTGTCAAGTTTCAAAGAAGCTGCTACATCATCTCTCCAACTTCAGGATGAGAAATGAAAAATAGATTGCTGATCATCATATACATTTTCAATAGCACAGCAAAGTTGACCTTTGAGTTCTTCGGATTTCAAACCTATTTTTGCTTGTTGTCCTTTGTAAAACTTTGACAGATGGAAATGACCTGATTTTTGCACTTTTCCCCCTCCTCCTCCTTGTGCTCCTAAATCTTACTCCCTATGTACTTGAGGGATTTGCTCAAAATGATGAGAGAACTGTTGTAAAGTCTACACCCTATTACTTGATAGCTTTAAAATTGCTATAACAGCTCAATGCTCATGGGTCAATTGTAATGGGGGCACTCTCACGAGTCATTCTATTTCTACATCCCCCTGCTGTCCTATAAATTCGAGATTAACAACAAGAAATGTCTCGCCAAGAATTTGGCGAAATCTTTTTCACAATCAAAGGGAAAATGAAGATAGAATATTTCAAGTCTTACCGTCAAAAACCCCCGAATTTCTGTTCTGTTTTAAACTGAGATTGTATACATAGCTTTGATGTCTTTGCCATCTTTATCACCGACTTGTATCATAAACAGCCGAATGTTCCATGCAATAATAAAGTACAGTCTGGTACAGTTGAGTTTGTTTACTTTTGATAAAGATCTGAGATGAGAGCGGTCAGCAATTGAGCGCGCAAATTCTCTATGAAAAGCCGCGAAAAACAAAGTTTGCATTGAAAGAGAAAATCTTGACCTGAAATGAAGCCATTTGAGATCTCATTCTTGATCTTGAAGTCCATCAGTCTTTCACGCACTTTTGCATTTTGCAGAGAGAGACTTTTAATGATCTCCTGAGTAACTCCCATTTGGGCTAGAATTTGTCTGCCGCAGACTTCGACTTGAAGAAAAAGAGAAAGAGACTAGTACTACTCGTGTGAGGTCTGGTGGAAAACAAAGAGGTTTGACACCCTTTCATGACGATAAGATCCGCTCACACATCACACACGACATGGTCACCACATTCCAATTCACGTATCTTCATCTCCTTGAGGCAGCAACTGATAAAAAAGAGGTAAGATTACAATTCTATTTGAACTCAAATGGAACATGGCACTCCCTCGAAAATCTACTTTTGCATCTGTTGGCTTTCTTCAAAATCATCTTTTTTGTTTCTCACTTTCGAGAGTAAATTCTATTCTTTTCATTGCAGACTTGAAAAATGGAATTCGCACAGGACAAATGATCGTTTTTTGGCCAAGGAAAGCAAAAGCTTGTGTAAAATCCTCTGTTTACTTTGCGGATCGCTTAATGACGTCTAAAAGATCAAGATCATTGTTTTTCACAGCTTGAAAAACTTCTTTCAGGCCACCAACAACACTTCAGCAAAAGCAAAAAAATCTTCCTTACATCCTCTTACAACTTCAAATTTCATGGTCATGAAAGTCAAAGGAAATTGTCAATTTATGCAAAGAAAAATCAGTAAGCCATGTGACTAGGCAACGTCTGGATTTCAGGATTTTTAACAAGCTCCTTAGAGATGCAAAGATAAAGTTACAAGAGCACCAAACTTACAAGGTGGCCTCAGCCTAAAAAAGTTACTGTCAAAGCAACTACTATTATCCCACGGTGTAGTAGAAGTAGGACTTTGGAAAATTAATGATTGGCTTTGCCTTTGACAGTTCAAATCATCATGAGAGTTTAAAACTCGACTACTACTCTCCTAAAAAGTTGAACTCGGTCGAAAGTGGAGCTACCTGAAATTCTAGAAGAAATCGGTTCCACATGTGCAATTTTCAAGTTTGACAGGGTGTACTGGCCAAGAAGCTCAATTTGTAGAGAAACGTTTCTAAATTTGCTCAAATCTACTGATTTTTTTTTCAGAGTCATTGCCTGTTGCCATATCCTCTCTGAATCATGAATCATGAATTCTCTGACACAAGACATTTTTGAAGAATTGAACGATTACTCATCTTTCCTTCATGAAGACATCTAAAGAGTGGTGAATTGAAATAACAAGAAGAACTAGCGCGGTGGCCACCAAATGTTGTGAATAAGACATTGTTGTTACCCCCTACAGCTGCGGTCCGAGAGGAGGCTTCGCGAAGCAATTCGACCGGATTTCTCTATAGTAAACTGGACAGTAGCAGCAGAGATAAACTTTTAATTCTAAGAAAATGCAATGTACTACTAAGGAGAAAAGTAAGCTAAAGGGGGAGACATTTCAAGTCATTGAGGAGACATTCCACTCAATTGTTAAATCCATTTGAGCCTATTAGACTTTTGCTTCTCGCAAATTCCTTTAACCGCATTCTGCGCTTTTAATTGGGGATAGCAGACTTTAAAATTCGCCCTTTGAACATTTGAGTCTTTGGTATTCATCAAAAAGTCTCATTTTACAACATTGCGAGCGAAGCGAGCAACGTTTATTTGAAGTTTGAGCGAAAAAAGTATCTTCAGAAGTCAAGTGCAATGTTACATTTTTGGCGTAAAAATTTAAATGAAATATTTTTTCCGTTATTTTCAACCATTGTGTAATGACTAAAAAGGCTTTTAGTCTAAGACCGCGATATGTATTCTAGCAAGACTAAGAAAAAACTTTGTTCAACTAAACGTGAAATTGTTCCACTGTTTTTGCGTTTTATTTAACTCCTTGGAAAAACTGTACACTACTTGGTAAATGAATTGAAACTCATTTTTGGCCATTTTCCCAACTATAGTGTGGTAAAAACACCACTAGTGGGTAATTTTACCAACTAGTGAAATAAATGATGATTTTTCTCAAAAATTTTCTGGAAAAAGCTTGGTAAAAAAAAACACTAGTGGGTAAATTTACCCACTAGTTGGTAAATTTACCCACTAGTGGTTTTTTTTACCAACATCTGTGTAATGATTTTCTAAGAGCCTAGAGTGAAACCTAACAACTTTTAAGCTTGAAAACATGCGAAATTCTTTGAAATTTTGCATTTTTTAAGTTCTAAACACTCAAACAGCTACACAATTTCACGTTTTGTTAAACAAAGTTCCATACCCCACCAAAAAACCAATTTAACTCTGGAATTCTTTAACCGCGTAGTGTTATGGTTATCTCTCGGTCTATCTGGGACCTCTCATGGTTGCAAACCATCCCTCGCAAGCTCGGGTAGTTAGCAACCACTCTAGGTCCCAGATAGACCTCGAGAAAACCATAACACTACTTGGTAAAAAATTCCGTCGTAAAATCGGCTTTTCGGTGAGGTAAAGGAACATTTCCGTTATTTTCAACCATTTTGTAAAAACAACCACTTGAAACGGCGATGGTTTGTTGTCTTGAGTTTGTTATTGGTTCAAAAGAAATGCGCGGAATTTGGTTGTAGATGAAGAAAAATTGCCGCCTGAGGTGAGACAACTTCATCAAGAGAATTAATGGCTCCAAGAAACCACAATATCCCGATTAATCATAAGCTCAAGACAAACTGTTTTAAAAAAGATTTGGCAAACTAAATTCACGCGTCCGTGATCATTTGAGCGACAGGACAGAAGACACTTCTAAATTCTTTTCTCATGGGAAATTGCAAAATTGGTCTCTGATAATCTCTTGCTGTTCAGTAAATAATCCATATCGGTACCTTTTTTCACTTTAGGGTAACTTCATTTATCTTTTGTCATTGGCAAATTTGAAAAGAAAATTGTGAACGTTGTTGGGTACTCACTGCGTTTTAAAACTGCATTTGTTGATTTTCATGTAGATTTTAGCGCGAAAATTCAAATATGGAAATTAACATAGATCGCTTCCCTTGCAATGTTCAAAATGAGACATTTTTCAAACACTGTCCCATATACTGTTGCAACTTCTTTGAAGCTATTCCTCGAATCTAATTACATTTCATGCTTCCTCTTCTCAAGAAAATCCTGTTGTAAAGAAGCAATGTAGATTTCAAAGCGTGGTTCCTACTGGACCATAAAAGCTTATTATTACACGGAAGCCTCAATTTTCCACTGAAAAATGATGCTTCAGGGTGGTCTGGTTCAAAGCCAAGAAATCCAGACTCTCCATCATTCTTTTTTCATAGCTGAAAATCTCATAATGATGATTGGATGATTGGGCTTCTTCTTGCAAAAAAAAAGGTCATTAAAGAAGCTCAACTTTTAAAGGTTTTTCGGTGTCAGAAACTTCTACATCTGTCAAAACACGGGTTAATTAGGTGTAAAAGCATCAAAACAACATATCGGATTTTCCCGTCTTTGCCTCCCCCTTAATTCCGGATTTACCAAAGGAAAAATCCTGAGTAGGGGTGGTCCCAAGCTACCAGGATGATGAAGTTTACGAGTTGGGTGGTCTGCCTATACTAAAGACCTCATAGTGGTCCGGAGGAGCGGAGCGAGCGTGGTGGATGGGTGTCCCGTTGAAAATGGACGCCGCTTATCACACACCGAAAACCTTTGATAAAAACCATTTTTCAGCTTCAAAATGACCCTCATAATTCACCCTCGCTTATCCCAGTTTTATAGGTAGTTTGTATACTTTTCCTTTCCTTGAAAGCTAGAATTTGCAAGACTTTTCTTCTAAGTGATGAATAGAGAAATTCTTACAGTGACCGACTTCACAGTGTTTGAAAATCACCCAAAAAGTCTCACATTCACATTTGAATTTTCGCGCCAAAAAATCACTTCGACCATAATGTAACATTTTTGGCATGAAAATTCAAATAGGTAGCTTTGATCTAAAGATACACGATTAAATGTTGCATTATGAGATCTTTTTTGTTCATTTTCAAATACTGTGCATGTGCAACTTCTTTCGAAAGAATCTCTGCTTAGAAGCAGGCGTAACCAATGTTGCCTCATGGGCCCTCAAAAAGGGGCGTGTCTACGGGAGTGGTTGGGCTGGCGAGAAGACCTCACAAGCTGCTACAGACATTCTAATCATCACTTACAATTTGGCTTAGCAGCAAATCTTTGGATAGTCATAAAAAGTTAGCATCTAGAAGATTGCTCCAGTAGAAACTGTAAATGGTCAAGGTTGTAAAGTAATTCCCCTTTGTTCAGTTACTTTTTCTAAGTAGTCTCATTTGACTACCATTACAGCAGACATTGCTGAAATACCTTCTAAAAAGAGAAGATGAGCATCTGTAAACTTTTGTTTCTTCAAGCAATGCATTGTCATCACTACTCACTGGAGATCCAAAGTCAACACAGAGTTCAAACTAATAATCCAATGCCATAAACCTCACACCAAGACGATAGAGGTGTTCTAAGAGCAAAATCGGAGATGTCTCAAGGGTGTTATAAAGAGCGGCCGCCACGTGCCCTTGTAACAAAACATTTCGAAAATTCCTCTGTTGGGGGCCAAAAAGACTGGCCATTAGAAGAGGCTATTAGGTGCTAAAACATTCCAGATTTTTTAGTTCTGATTAGAGATGATGCGATCTAGTGCTACAAAAATAAGTTCGATATTCGTGATTTCAGTGAATTCAATTATTTTGATTGATTTGAGACGCGAAGTGATGAGGGAATGGAGCTGGAGCGTTTTGAATCTAATGGTGAAAACAAGAACACAAATCATGATTAAAATTCCAGTGAATGATTCAATGAATCCAGCAAATGTTGTAAGCATGTAGTATTTTAACTCAATTGAAATAACTTGCCTAATCTATTGACTTTGCTTTGCAACCACAATGAAATAATCCAATAAATGAGTACATAATGCATGTGAGTTTTTGTCATATTTGTGTTGTACAAGCCTAGAAGATCACACATAAAAAACAATGCTGGAAAATGGATTCTACAAAAGTGATAAAGTCACAGCTCAAGTTTTGATCATAGAAGATCAAGAGTGTCGTATGGAAGTGTTGGGTAACATTGGTCAATGCTCTTCAGACACTTTCAAAGGAACTTGGGCAACAGGAGACTTTGGACCTGCCAATCCAGAGATCCAAGAAACCACAGGAAAGTCCAACTATGATGTTCAAATCACAATGATGGGAGGAATATTTACATTGAATGGTGTCCTTGGTCAAGATGGAAAGTCATTGATGGTTATTGGTTTTTATAAAGACGTTGAGCATATGACTTGGATTAGCCAAGATGAGGTCAAAACAATCCAAGAGGCTGGAGATCCTGTGGAAGCTCCTTCATGTCCACATGACCTAAAACCAGGAAGTCCAGGAAAGTTGATATGGTTGACTGGTCCGCCAGGTGCTGGAAAAAGCACCACTGGTCATAGATTGAGTAAATTGAAAAACTATGTCTTTTATGAAGGTGATTGCTTCTTCATGCACACCAACCCATATGTTCCGTTAGATGTCAATCCTACTGATGCATTGATGAAGCAGAAACCATTGAAAGGTATGTCTAAAACCAGGCTGGAAGCAGCTATCAAAGGAACAGAAACATTTATGGATATTACCAAAGGATTGAACTATGAAAAAGCTAAATACATGTACGAAGAGATGGCCAAAGACATCCTTAAAGAAAAGAAGAGGATTGGAGGTGATTGGGTGGTGGCTCAAGCAGTGCCTTCAAAGGCCCTCAGAGATGAAATCAGCCAGATCTTAGGTAAAGATGTGATTCATGTGACACTCAATTTAAGCAAAGAGGCCCAAAAGAAAAGGTTGGCAGATCGACATGGTGATTCAGATTCAGGTATTGGAGATTACTTTCAATTGTGGCATGACATCTATGAGCTGGTGGATGAAAAGAAGGAAAATGGATTTACTGTTGAGGTCACTACTGAAATGGGACCTGATGATGTTGTTCAAGCCATCTGGAGGAAAGTCGTGGACATTTGATGCAACCTTTGTGTTGATACTGTTTTGTAATTGTAATGTGACAATGATGAAAGCACTAAATTGTTTTGTCAAAATTAATTTGCAATCACTGACCACAGAGTAAAAGGCATGACCACAAAGTAAGATCCAACGCTAGAAAAAATCAGTTTCACTTTAGTACTTTTTCGTTCTATCCATACCATTGCAAAAAAATGTTGAAAGATGGCTATTACAAAAGTGACATCCTTTCGGCTTCTATCTTAGTCATTGAAGGCAACAAATGTCGTCAAGAAAAATTGGCACATATTGGAGTTTGTGTTACAAACTTCATATCAGGAACATGGTCAACTGGAAATTTTGGTCCAGCTCACCCAGCAATCCAAAAAATTACCAACAAATCTGATTATGACATCAAAATGACGATGAAGAATGGATCATTTCAAAGGGTTGGAGTTATTGGTGAAGATGGAAGATCAATTACAACAATTGGATTATACAAAGATCTGGAACAAATGACATGGATCAGTGAAGATGATATCAAAGGACTACAAGACGCAGGTGATCCAGTTGAAGCGCCTTCATGTCCTTATGAGTTGAATCCGGATGATGATCAAGGCAAACTAATTTGGATTTCTGGTCCACCTGGAGTTGGCAAAAGTACCACTGGACATCTGATGAGTAAAATGTTTGGCTATGTCTTTTATGAAGGTGATTGCTTCTTGGCAAACACCAATCCCTATGTTCCAAAAGATATCCGACCCACAGATGCTTTATTCAAGCAAAAACCTCTCAAAGGATTATCTAAAGAAAGGATTGAAGCAGCCATCAAAGGCTCCGAGTTTATGATGAGCCTGGAAAATGGACTGGATATGGAAAAAGCAGAGATTTTCTATACTGAAATGGCTAAAGACATCTTGAAAGAAAAGAAAAGGATTGGAGGGAATTGGGTAGTTTCTCAAGCTGTACTGACCAAAGAATGTAGAGACACCATAAGCAAGACTTTAAAAGATGTTATTCATATCACTTTAAATGTTGAAAAGGATGCTCAAAAGAAGCGCTTGGAAGGAAGACATGGAAGTGGCAATCAAGGACTTGGTAAATACTTTCAGCTTTGGTATGACCTTTACGAGTTGGTTGATGAAAAGCAAGAAAATGGATTCACAGTTGATGTCTCCGTTGAGATGACACCTGAAGATGTAGCTAAAGCTATCATAGCAAAGTTAAGTACTTGATGATGATCACACGTTTTATTATTTCATTGTTTGCACTAGTTGTAAATATATAAAATTCAATTTGGTCAAGAAGAGGTCGTTTTTCTGATTCTGAATGCTACGTTTGCTCTGGATAATCACAAATGCTCTAGTTTGTCTGGCTAGTTCTTAAACCCTTCTCTGAGGTCATTGACGGCTTTATAGGTACAAATGGCTCCCGTAAATGCTCCGGTGATCATTAGCCCAATATCCCAGGTCTTTTCCGACTTGGTCAAAGGTATCTTGGTAGGCATATTGTAATGAAACAATGCTGGAAGAGTAAATGCTAACTGGGTGCAAACGGTTGCTCCAATAAATTCCATGACTTGGCCAAAATTGGGGATCACCAGGATTATCAGACCCGTTAATGTAACGACTGCTAATCTCATTAGATAATACATCACAATGTTATCCTAGAAATATTAGATAAATGTACGTGAAATCGCAATTGACAAAATATATCATTGCACTTACATCTTTGCATCCGCACGTTTCTGAAATCCTCCTCTTAAGGATATTGGTCACGGGAAACATCATTAGGGGATATGTCAGAAACAATGAAGAACACAAGCACAATTTAACGGCCCCACTCCACCAGTGCATCAACCCTTCTTCGGACTGTTCTATATTGAGAGTGATGACGTCTCTAGTCTCTTCTCCGTAGGATAAGTACCCAGATACACCGAAAAATAAGTAAAGGATAGTTATAGCTGTAATGACTCTCACAAATATGGTTTTGAATGAGGATCTGTATGGACCTACGACGGCGGACTGTTCAATTGTTAAAATCATGCCCGCTCCCTGCAATTAATAGATTAATGTTAAAACAATAGTGAGTTTTTTTTTAAAGAATCCAATTCTTACCTCGAAGCAATAAACTGCAATGGAGATGAAGAATGGTAGCTGATAAAAGTCTATTTCTTTTCTGTTTTGTAGCTCAATTAGATGCGCATTTTCAAAGTCAAAATCGACTACAATGACAAAGGCTGAAATTTGTAAGCACTGGGCAGCGAGAGTCGCCTTGGACAACGTTTTCAAGTCTGGAATCAATGTGAACATAAAACAGGCTGGAAGCATCAAAGTCAACCAAAGTCTACGACTAACATCGGGGTACTCGGCCTCCAAATTCTTGATTATAAATAGGAGATAGGCACAACAAAATCCAATCTGTGAAGTCAGTATGGCAGTGTCCACTATCATTCTGCCGCAGCTTGGCCATGCAGCTTCACCCACATCACCATAGGTTATCTTGTCTTTCTCTTTTCTTTCAGGTGAACTGGAACGACTTGATCTGTAAATTCAGTGAAGCCCAACATAAACAAAAGCACATTCAAGCAAACATACAAAAAAAATTGTCAAATTGCTACGCTGACATGTAAAGAACGATTATTTTCCACGAAATTCGTGAAAATAAAACAAACATGCAAGTCATGCCAAATTATGTGAAACCTTACCTTTCAGAACTTGTCTTGGAAGACTTGCCATTGTCACTGTCATCATCGCTATTATTGTCATCAGATTGATTGACCATATTATATTTTTGGCCTTTATTGACCTTAACTGAAGACAAAGTGGGATTGACATGGGTTCTGTATTTGTCTTTGCATTCAATCAATAAAAGCATTGCTTTGACACTCAAAAAAGACACAGCAATCATGATAAAGGTGCCCTCGAGGATTCCCGCTTTCATGAAGGCAAAAGGTAGGCCTAAAACCCCACCTCCAATGAAGGAGATGAAGAGGTTGGCCACCAGCTTAACCAGTCCACATTCGCAAAGAATTCGGTCGAGGCCTTCCCACATGTTTTCAGGTGTGTGAATATCAATTACTGACTTTCTTTGCTGTCTCTCATTCTGACGTCACTAACTGAGTACTGAGGGACCCTTCCTACTCAGATGTTTCACTGCTGACGGCTGTAGCAGTAGCTTCGAAGGCTGAGAACTTGTGTTATTGTCTGGGAATCGACGCTCTCCTTAGAAGATCGATGATAAGGAAAGAAAGATTAGAATGTAACAGATTGTTTGCTTTGCTTGCACGATTTCCAGGTCCAAACTCCAAAGGCTAAAAGATAGATGTAATAATGGCCTTGCTTCCAATATTTCTTATCTCTTATACATATGATTATTGAAACTTGAAAGCTCATTGATTTATAATTCATCTGAATCATCTGTCAAAACTGAAAATGCAATCTGGCTACACACACTAGAACACTTGCAATCCTTGCAATTGTCATAATATGAGAGCGTACAATTGACTAACGCATATGACATATGTTTTTATGGTTTTTGAAACGATAAGAATTAATCGAGTGAATATGAAGTTGAAATTCAGTTTGCAGTATTTGCAGTAGTTTCAAGAGAAAAAAATTTCAAAAAATTTACATCACTTATTCTTGAAGCTGAAAAAGATTAAAAAGATCAATGAAATCAAAAATGAATAAAAAAATTGATTCATTGAACAAGATGGTCCGATGGTTCTCGCTTCTTACCTTGCAAAATCCTCTCATTTCCTGTGACGTTCTCAGTAATGCCGGGAGCGCCTTATCACAGGCTTGCAAAGATTACTCACTGAGGATTCCTTTTTGCGTAACGATTCCCACACAAACTGAGTTCCAACGTCATCTATCAACAAGTGTTGAGTTGGCTGAATAGGCAGAGCAAGGCTGCCACAATTCTCAAGGCTGAACTGACAGATCGCTACGTGTGCTTGACGTATAAAATCTGAAAAGGACTCTTTCAAAGCACAAATTAATTTCCTTAAAGAACAATCATGCCTGCCACACCACGAATGCGTAAAGCTGCCGAAAAGAACTCCAAGGTAAAGATTTCCTTCAATAATTTTGTTGTTTGTTCCTTAAATAAATGAGCAACCTACAGTCTCAAAAATTTGGGAAATTGACACGACACCATATTTTCCCAAATTATTTTCAAAAGTTGCGTTGTTAAAATATCAAAAATAAACAAAAGATCATTTTTCTTTTTCAGAACATTACAAAGCGTGGCAATGTAAGCAAATCTTCGAAAAAAGAAGACAACTATCCTGTCTCTCCTGAGCTTTTGGCCTTGTTCATCTTTGTTGTGATAGGATCTGCAGTCTTCCAAATTGTTCAGTCCATTTGGATGTCCGGACCCTGAAGATCATCCAGCTACTGGGAGAAAATGCCACATGAAAAAAAAGAACTCCAATTGCATTTTTATTCAAAGTTTTTATTGTTGCGCAGCCTTTGAAAAAAACCATGTCAACCAAAAATTGAACTGTACTTATGATATAAAAAAAGACATCATTATAATTCTTTGAACGTGAAAGCATTTTATTTACATTTTGACTGTTTTTATATATGAAGCTGCAATATCTAGTTCTTCCATTATAAAGACGAATTCTTCTACTAAGGCTCTTCATGCAAAAGTAGGGGATTTTCTTTTGTCAAACGCGGCGGCGGGAATCGGGATGTGGATATTTGTGCAAACTGTCTTCTGATTATTCAATCATGATCTCTTTCAAGAAAATGGAGAGAGGAGGAATTTAGAAAAGGACAAAAGATTATTAGGCCATTGGCAGTGAATAAGATTGCACTAAGTCTTCTTTCCACTGACGAAGTTTTCTAAACTTTTATAAAGATGATCACATTTGTTTAGTCGACATCATTTCTGTCAACTGGACGAGTCACTTCTTCTTCTTCAACGTCTTCTTCCTTCTTGGCTACTTCAATTTGGACCTCAGGTTTACTTTTCTCCTCGTCTTTCTCAATTTTCACTTGTTCAACAGAACTTTTAGTTTCTGTAGTAGGAGGCACTGCTTTATTTTGCGGACTGGTTTTACTGGCAGTCGTCGTTGTTGAAGATCCACTTGTCACAGCTTTCAAATTTTGTTGCTGCTGCTGAGCTTTAGTCAACTTGTGCTTATAGTGAAAATCAGGCATTCGGTACACCCAATGCTCTTGGTTTGAACTGCTTGTTGATGAACTGCTAGAACTACTACTGCTTTGGCTGCCACCTTTAATTTGCTTTTGGTAAAACAAGATGTAGGCGTTGTTATTGACGACTTCCGCTTCTTCTACTTTGCTTGTATGCATGTCATCAAAAGAGTACCATTGGCCATCCGTAGGATTCCTGTAATGAAATATTGGTAAATTCATTCTGTACTTTTTAAGACTTTGAATAATAAATTCGTCAAAACGCAGATGAGTATCATGCAAGTTTGTTGATTTTACCAGAACGACAAATTTTTCTTAAGTAGATATTTACCTGCAAGTTGCAGTGTAATGTCCACCTTGCAAATCTTCTCCATGATGATTACAAACGGCATACAAATCATAAACAAAACTGTTTTTGTCAGGGATATAGGTGTCAGCCTTGTCACTCTTTTTGAAAAGATTGGTCCATAAGTTCTGAGGTCCACTGGAAGGAGGAGGAGGTGGTGGGGAAACAGTGGAAGAAGGTTGGTTTTCAGGTTCATGCTGCTGAGATGACTGAGAGTCCACCGGAGACTTGGGACTGCTGCTTTTGGTCACAAAAGGTTTCATGTCATAACTTTCCAAAGGGCAATCAACCATGATTGAAAGCTTATTTGAGGCATTTTTAGTCTGTTGAAACCTTTTTAAGTGTATGATGAGCACATCTGGAAGACTCCAAAGACCAATCCTCTTGACAGCCTCTTGTTGTCTATTGCACTGGGGACAAAGCCACTTGTCCTCCTCCGTTAATTTTTCAGCTTTGGTGTACAAACTGAAACATTCTTCTAACGTGACTATTGAAGCTTCAGTTGGACTTTTTTCCACTTGTTTGACACTTGAATGCTCTTCAATGATATCTTGGTCATCTATAAGAAAAATATCATTGGGATCAAATTCAAATCCCCTTCTGAAATGAATGTATGAAAAAAAATACCTGCAATAATTTGACTTTTGGCTGGAGCATCCCATTCCAAAACTAATTTGACATGAGGTACAACTTCATCAATTGAACAAAGACCAATGGCTTGTTCAATGGCTTCAGTGTACATTGGCAAATCCACGTTAGCGTCTAAGTAATTAGCGCCTTCCAAACCATCCAGAACTCTGATCTTGAACAAAGGCACTTTTTGATGAGAAATCAAAATGTCGTCATGTAGAATGGAGGCCATTTCTTTCATCAACAACTTTTGGAGGTCTTGATATAAAATCTCTCTTGACACTTGAATTGTGTAGGGTGAAGCAAACCTAAGAAAAGATCAGAGTCTTGTACATTTTTTGATACCTACTTTTTAAAGTGTTAATTATATTCAAATACCTTTTCTCAATTGGTCCTTCTTTAAGAACGTTAACCCAGGTAAGCAATGTATAGGCACCATCATCCTCCGTGGCCTCTTTGTGCTTCATCACTTCAATGCAATACAGAGCCCTGCTGTTGGAAGAAGAATCTTTGCTGATCACAGTGACAGGATCGGAGTCCTTAAAAGTACGGTGGAAGGTGAGGTCGTCAATCTCAGTCAAGAGGATTTGACTTCGCTCAATGCCCGTATCTTTGGCCAACATTGTCCGGAGATCTCCTATGGTCTCATGTACGGCTATCGTTAACCCCAGTTTCACTGAAAAGAAGATATTTTTAAAGCACTTGATCATGACCTGATTGATAATGCAATTACCTTGTCTGGGTGTTTGGTCAATGTACAAGACGGTCACGAACACAGGCATGAGCTGTTTTTGCGGAATGGGTAAAGAGACACAAACAAAGGGATCAAAAGTATTGCTTTGCTTCTCACACATTGGACAAGTCAAAGAACTGCGGAATTGTGCTTGAAACACATCCATAACAACACTGTTTTTGAAACGCATATAATTTGCCAATGACTCAGCGGCCAAGACTTCATCACTCGGAGATGATGTGGTTGTTGACACATTCGTTGAATTAGTGGATGACCCGCTAGCTTGAGCGGCTATCCGGAATCTTCGACGGACATTCAAATCTTCATGAACACGATCCAGAAGCCACAAAAGAAACTCTTGAGCATCATGTTGACTTCCGCCTTTGTATTGGCTAGCGTGCTTTTCCACTAGGGACTTGAACCTGATAGAGATCTCTGGATCGTACTGTAGTGACCACAAGCTCTTGAGCAAAGTTGCCAATTGTTCCGTGACTTCACCCTTGCCACACAATTCACTTGCATTTCGTTTATACAAAGCTGTCAGCGTCTGTAGCTTTTTCTTCCTTTTTAGATCACCTTTGTACATATCAAGGACAAAGTATTCGGCCAAGATGTCAGTGTAACTTAGGCATTGCAAAATAGCGTTTATAAAACAGGTATTGCCATGATTTCTAATGCCAATGACACCTGGCACACGATTCTCAGCGGTGAATTTACGTTTCCATTCTGCAATACGTTCTTCGGACACCTCTTCCGAGGTCTGTTTTTGACTTTTTCTTTGGACTTGTTTGACGATATCTTTGAGCAAAGTCCGCACAGTCTTCTTGCTGCTTTCAAGCAGTTCTAATTCATTCTTTTTGGCTTTTTTGACGGCAGGTTTGTTTAGGCTTAATAGAGGATTTCTCGGTAAGGTAAAGGACCTTTTCAGCGAAGAAATTCCATTGGCTCGATTAGGAAGGGTTTTGGCACGACTTTCTTTGGCTTCTTCGGCAGGTACCTCATCAGCTTCAGAATCTGATGATGAAATGGAGTCATTTTCAGGCACGGCCAAGTTGGACTTTTCCAGTTCTTGATTTGTCATATTTTCTGCCTCTTCCTGATGATGTGTTCCCTGGACGGGTGAAGCGTACAAGGCTGCGCCCGCCGCCGCCAGCTCTGACATCCCGAGTCACACACAAGGTCCTTACTTGTCTCCAGGATCACTTTTCAGGTGAGCAAAACACAAATGAACGTGTGAAAAGCTGCTGTCGTAGTGTACCTTGTCTGTCACGAAAAACCCGTCAACTGGCAAGTTTAAGGCAAAATTGTTAACTCGAATTGTAAACAAACTAACACTTTTACGAATTAGTTTCAGAAAAAAGTTTTTTTAGCGTTTTTGTTTTTTAGTTGGAAAAGTTTTGTCCTTGCAGATTAGTCGAAAATATTGTATTTCCCTGCAATCAAGGAAGTAAAAATGTTGAGATTGTACCTTGAGTTGGTCTGTGAAATGGAACAAAAAGTAGCCTTGATTCGATCGTTGCGTCCTCTGCCGGCTGAACCCAACCCATGCATGACATAAAGAAGAAGTTTGCAACAGTGTATGCACAGG
Organism: Oithona nana; assembly: GCA_900157175.1. NCBI lineage: Eukaryota > Metazoa > Arthropoda > Copepoda > Cyclopoida > Oithonidae > Oithona > Oithona nana. Next base: position 400,775 of record LT727922.1, on the reverse strand, counting down.
AGAGTCCGAGAGAGTGACTCGTGGAGCAAGTAGTTGGCCGCTGCTATTGTCAAATGTAACAAAAAATCTCAACGACCTTGAGCTAATTTTTTTGTCCAATTCATTATTAAAGATCAAACACAGTCCCTATCAATTCATGCGTTTTACGCGGTTTACATCACAATTCACATCCATCACAATATTGCTTGTTCACATCATTCATTATATTTTCAAATCTATTTCAAAGGATGTCATCATAATTCAATTCTTTGATGTTTAATAGACATACAGGTACAAAAGTTGAAGATATATCACTGATTCCAGTCGAAAGCTACATGGCAGAGCATTAAATATCCCGAGGCCACCAGTAGACTCAACAAGGTCATGGGAAAGCCAATTTTGAAAAAGTCCATGAACGTGAACTTATAGCCGTGCTGTTCAGCCACTCCTGCAGCCACCACGTTAGCAGAAGCTCCGATCAAAGTTCCATTGCCGCCTAAGCAGGCGCCTAAAGCCAACGCCCACACTAAAGGTTGTAAAGGCAGGTCGAGGACAACATTTTCCGAAATGCTGGTGACGACAGGGATCATCATAGTCGTAAAAGGGATATTGTCTATGAAGGCCGAAGCCAAGCCTGAAACCCATAGAATAAGCAATAAGGCCACGGCCAGTCTGTAATCTTCGGGAACTTTGAGAATGATTTCTTCAACCAGGCCTCCAATAGCGGTCAATAGGCCCATCTTATCCAAGGCCTCCATGAAGACGAATAGGGCAGCGAAAAATATCAGAGTGGCCCACTCGACGCGGGCAAAAATACTCTCCACTTCGGCCTTGTCGGCTAAAATGAGCAACGTAGTGGCTCCTAGCAACGAAGTCCAACCTAAGCTTAGGTTCAGGCTTGGAATATTTTGTAGGAAGAAGAGTATGACGGTGACTGTTAAGACAATGCCTGATTTGACCAAGAGGGACTTGTTTTTTATTTGATTGGCTTCTTCCATGGATTGCAAAGATGGAAAATCTGTTTCGTGGTTAAGGTTTGACTTCTTATCACCTAATTTCTCTTCATAGATGTCTCTCAATTCGTCAATTTTGATACCAATTATCTCCTTGACCACTGCTTCTTCCCTAGTGAAATTGCCTAGACCGCGTAAGGTACGATTCCAAATGATGATTTCGTGTTTGAGTTCATTGAGTTCACGATCTTTTGGACTTTCATCTAGATTTTTCAAGGCGATCCGGATGTAAATGGCACATACAATGAAGACTAAAATGACACATAAGGTCATGTGACCAGTAAAGTTTAGAAATGTTATTCCACCCTCTATGAGACCAGGATCCGAAGCTATGAGGACATTAGGTGGATCGCCAATAGCAGTGGCAGCTCCTCCAATGTTGGAAAAGACCACTGTCACGATCAAGACTTGAACCGGATCAATATTGACAGTTTCACAAAGTTGAATGACAACAGGAGTCATTAATAGAATGGTAGTAACATTATCCAATATAGCAGATACTACAGCTGTAATGGTACATAAGGCTGCAACTAAAGGCCAAACTCGTCCTTTGGTCACTTTAAAAGCCCAAAAGCCCATGTAATTGAAGGCCCCAGTCTCAGATAAGATACTCACTATGACCATCATACTAAAGAGTAAAGTTAGAGTCTCGATGTCCAACCAAGTAATGATCTCTTCCAAGGCTGGCCTTTCATTCAATGTTGCTAGGACTGCTATGGCACATGTTGCTCCAACCATTGCAATGACAGTACGATGGGCCAATTCAAATGTAATGCATATGTAAAGTGCTACTAGAATGATAGAGCCATAGATGACGCCATCGTCCACTCTACTTGACAAGATTTGGACTTTGACTGATAAAGCTACAGGTTTTTCAGCGTTGGTGTCAAAATGTAAGGAGACATTTTGACTTCTCATATCCAGTCCTTTCAATGAAAAGGCTTGTTCTAGAGTTGATTTAGCAATGTAATATCCATCTTGCACTAATGAATCAGGTACCAAACCCACTCTCCAAGAGTCCAATGTAGTCTGGTTGTGATCCAAGATTGTTCTGATAATCAACTTGTCTCTTGACAAAGAGGTCAATTCAGGCGCCAAAAATGATCCTTTGATTGTCACTTCCAATAAACTATTTTCTAGGCTTTGAGGCCTGCTTTGATTGTACAGTTGATCAACATCAATGACATAGTCCACATTGTTCTCCACAGTGATGAGATTGTAATTTGCCACTTGTTCAGGCAGAAAGAGTAAAAGGATGGTAATAACGATGCAAAGGACAGTCAAAGCAAAGACTTTGAGTTTCCTTGACCAATGCCATGGACTATTAATCTCTTCTTCATCAGACTCTGGCAAAGCTATTTCATCTTCTTGGATGCCAGCCACCCATGAAAAAGTTCGGTTGGCACCCAAAGTTCTTGCTTGTTCAACAGTTCGCTTCAATAGGGGAATATTTTCCGGATTCCAAGAACCAAAGTCAATATCATCATCTTCGTTATAGTCCATCGCCACCGGTCGTTGACTTCCAAATTCATAAACAAAGTCTTCATCTTGACGACGGTGATGATGTGTTGTTGCACTTCTTTCAGACCTTACTGATGTTGCAAAACTGTCTGCACTGGTGCCATATGTAGGATGATTCTTTAGTTTGCCCAGTAGATTTCGTTTTTGTGAACGAGACAGAGAAGACATGATAATAATATTATTTTGCGACTTCTCTGATGTTATTGATGTTGTCATACTTTTCACAACGTTTCAGATAAGAATTCACATGATATTCAACAACGTTGAACACTGACTGAAAGGACCAAAAGGAAAATGACAACTATTTCATTTCAAGGCTACAATCAAAGATTTTTTATGCTCCATGATTTCCGTTGTAGCAAAAATTTGGCAAATATATAGGAACAATTTATAATTTACATATCACATTTTCTTTCAATTAAAAAGAAAGAGATTCTTTTCTTTTTATTTTTTTAATCCATTTGCAAAGTTTGTGCAATTTCCATCAACTCTTCTTTGAGTTGGCGAAATGGAGGTCTGTCATCGGGATTTGTTGCCCAACATAAGCGCATGACCTGAAATAAGAAAAGGGGAAAAAAATCTCACTGCACAGAGGCCTAAGTAAAGTGTAAAATTTGACGAAACTTACTTCATAAATAGGATGAGGACAATTTTGAGGCCGAGACAAAACTTGTCCTTTTTGGACACGATCCACCACTTCAGGATTTTTAGCTCGACCATATGGCATATCTCCGCAGGTGAACACTTCCCAGCACAGCACACCAAAAGCCCACACATCAGATTTAGATGAAAATCTGGTGTAATTGAGGACTTCAGGCGGCGACCATTTGATAGGAAATTTGGCGCCTCCATTGGAAGTGTACTGGTCATCAATCACATAGCGCGCTAGCCCAAAATCAGCCACCTATGAATATTCATTAGTCAAGGTAGTACAAAAAAGAAGAAGAAGATGTCTTACTTTGACAACATTTTCTGACCCCACCAGACAGTTCCTGGCGGCTAAATCTCGATGAATATAATTATGTCGTTCCAAATAAGCCATGCCTCTGGCCACCTGGATTGCCATGTCTATCAGGGATCCAATATCACTTAGTAAAGTGGATTTCAACCGCCTCAAATACTGTAGTAGACTTCCATGCTGAAAAAATATACATCAAGTTATGAAGTTGTTTTATGTTGGCAACAAATTGTCTTATTTATGGAAAAGTTGAGAAATGTGAGGAAAAGTGTCACAAAAAAGAAAGTGATATGTATTATTACCTTCATGTATTCTGTAATGATGAAAATGGGACGATTTTTAGAGCAGACTCCATAGAGTTGGACTAAATTAGTATGTTGCAACTTGGTCATCACTTTAGCCTCTTCTATAAAGTCATCTTCAGACATGGTGCCTTCCTTCATCATTTTGACAGCCACATCAATGGTTCCTTTCCATTTACCTCTTCTGACCACACCAAATTGTCCAGAACCAAGCTCGTCTTGCAGTGTCAACTCGGTAGGATCAATCTCCCACTTACCATGGGATAAACCAGCCGTTGGAGGCTTGGACCGTCCTGGTGGACACTTGAGTCTGCAGGCCAAGCCTCCAGCATTGTAGGAATGGTATTCAATGAGTTCAGGAATGGTTGGGCAGCAATGTTTCTCTGACAAGAAAAATCCTTGGCTGTTTTGTTTGATATGGTAATGTTTCACTTGACTGTGAGGTATTTTGGTGAATAGGGAGAGTGTATACAAGCCTTTTTGTGAAGAGTTTCTGACTACAAAACAACCTTCTTTGTCTTCACTCTTGAGCATAGATTCAGCTCTTTGTCGCGACATATCAGCCACATACCAATCATAGTTTTGCAAGCCTAAAGCATCTTTTTCTTTGACATAGTTGGAGGGAATGAAGCCTTCTTCGCCCAACTTATTGGTCACTTTCCACCAATGGTCTTGAGAATCGTCAAGTACTTGATACTCTTCACCTTTGGCTAAAGTCAGGTCTCCAGCTTCAATGGCAGTGAAAGGATACAAAGCAACGACTACTTTGCCTGTACCGGTCACATTGGGGTTGGTTATCACACCAGGAGCTGATGTTAAGGCATTGATTACATCTTCACTGACCTCGTTAGTACCACCAGCTTGCCTGGCAGCCGCAGCAGCGACAGCCTCAGCGGCCACAATGACAGAGGCTGGTAAAGGAGGCACCGGATCGGATTTGGATTGCCTCGGTGTCCAAGTGATGGGCTCACAGCCATTGGCAGATCTACTGGTTTCTCCACAACAAGTCCACTTTGAACCTGACCATTGACATGGGTGGTACTTGTCCGCCAAGTTGGGATTGGATCGGACCATGTTCCTGATCAAGGTGATCCATTCATCCCTTTCCACATCTGATTTTGCCACTACACACATTGAACCATCATGGTTGTTTTGGTTGTAACTGATTTGAAAGGCTCCCGAAGACTCATCTCGATCTTTCAAACTGATTTTTTCCACCAATTTGATCTCTTTTAAACTCAATTTTCCACGTTCTTTTCGGCGACTTGGATCTTGACTGTCATAATATATCAAGGCCGATCTAGTCAAAACAAACCACCTGTCCTTATAATTGGTGGTGAAGGCTGTGAACCTGGACTTGAATTGGGACCTTTTGGTCAACCAACCAGCTTTCAAACTGTCTTCGTTCATGTTGGAATTGTTTCTGCCCATGTTTCAGGGATTGGATTTCAATCCAATGTTATTTTTTCAGTCAACCAGCCAAGCAGGAATCCTTGATGATAGAGTCTTCTGAGTAGTAGTTGCACTGCCTGGACGACCGCACCTTTCTGTTCACCTGAGCTGCTTCAGCGTGCGCGTTGCAAGAGCTAGATGGAAGAAGCAAAGCTTCGGGAAGAAGAAGCTATGAAAACCGGCTGGTTCATGTTACTGAAGCAGCAGGTTGCTAGAACCATGTATTGTATACCCCTCAATTCAATGTACTTTTCTCTGGAGAAAAAGAAACGGCTTAATCATACCAATTCATCAATGATTTTCAGCTCTTCAAGTTTGGATATTTTTTTCTTTTTTGATAGCAATATTGGTACCTTAAAATCTTTATAGTATTTTGACTGATTTTCGGGGTAAGTTAATACCTTAAAAGCCCGTGGCATGCACATCTTGACGGTCGGGCTGGATGAGGAAAAATTTGGAGATCTATGAGAGATTCAACGGACAATTCAAGTCTCTAATTGATGTAATCGTAGCGCCCCCTCCTCTGCTCCGCTAAACTTTTCTCGGGAATTTGAACGACAGCAGCAGCATGTGCTCTGTAGTCTTTAATGCATGAATGTCAGAGAATTTCTCCCTATTCATTTTTATTGCTCAGGCAGAGTGGTATGTTAACTTAGTCAAGTGTCCAAAATGGTTTAAGCTGATTTCTTTGACATCTGAATGGAATTAAATTACTCAATAGCGTTTTTTCCTTCGAGGTTTCTTTTTGGGCGGTTCTTTGACTTCATCACTAGCGTCATCAACGACTTCGTATTGCGCTAGGATATCAGCTACTTTGGGATCATTATCGGTCATAACTTCGGCCATTTCGACATCTTTGTAAAATTGGGCTTGACGTGCACGAAAATCAAACATGGAATCTTTCTTCTGATTATCCGAACTAAACTTGGCTAAACCCGCACAAATCAAGTTTGTCTTGTCATCGCACGAGTATGGCTTTACATGAACAAGATCAAAAATGGGGCTCAAATCATACTTGTCATCGTCAAAAAATCGAACATTTCCAATTTTCTCCTCTTTGTCTTTTGGCTCACTTTCATTTTTTGGTTGTTTGGGATTCTCAAAAAACTTGACAGAAACTTTGTTCTTGGCGCTATTTTGTAATTCTTGGTATTCACCAGGCCACCAACCGTAGGATATGCCTAAATTCGTCCACACGATATCTCCAGATTTGAACTTTTTCATTTTTGACTCAAATCGACCAAAAATTTATTTACAGAATGCAATTTTTCCGCGGAGTTTGAACTTGACTTGAATTAAAAATTCTAAGGCATAAAAAATAACTTTCATCGTTTTCTGTAGGCTTGGGAAAAAATTATGAACGAATTTACAAAAAATGCACTTTTGCAAGTAATCAAAAAGCATTTTACATTTTTTGAATTGTGCGACTAATACTTTTTGAAAATATGTTTCTAAAATGAATAAACGTAATTTGACGCATGGACTTTAATTTACGTTCCATCAATTTTGATATTTTGAAAACAAACTTTTGCAGATTTTTTTTTTTTCAAAACTTGATTGTCGTCTAAAGCATTGAAAGACCACTGTCAGTGTCTATGAAAAAATGTCAAGGATACAAAATAAGCTAATTAGTGCATTAAGAAAACACTCGTATAGATGTCATAGCACTGAAGCTCGACATTTGGTCTCTAAATTACATCTCCAATTCAATGATGCAGATCCAAAGAAATCACCCAAGAAACATGACGAGATCAGTTCCAAAAGTCATCAAATGTTGGTAGATTATGGCTTGATACGTCAACAACACAATGGTTCATTTGCATTGTTACCGTTAGCGTATAAATCTCTTCAAAAATTGCAAAAGATGATTGATGAGCAGATGTTTAAAATTGGTGCAAATAAAATGTTGTTGCCTACGATGACAGATGGAGGCTTATGGAAAAAGTCCGGACGGTGGAAATTGATCGAAGATGAGCTATACAAGTTAAAAAATAGACATGATCAGGACTTTGTTCTTGGACCCACTCACGAGGAAGCAATAACACAACTGATTGCAAGTTATGGTATCGTTTCTAGCAAAGATTTTCCCATGAAATTCTATCAAATTTCCAGCAAATTTCGGGACGAAAAGAGAGCTGCGTTCGGACTGATCAGAAGTAAAGAATTTATCATGAAAGACTTGTACACTTTTGATGCTACCATTGAGAATGCCCAAGAAACCTACGAACTAGTCAATGAATCTTACAAAGAATTGCTTGATAAATTAGAAGTTCCTTACGTCAAAGTACAAGGTGAAACTGGAGCCATTGGAGGCTCAATGTCACATGAATACCACTTTCTCAGCCCTATTGGACAAGATGATGTCATCAAATGTATCGACTGTAACTATAGTTCAAATCTGGAACTTTTGCAGGAGCAAAGTCCGCAGTGTACAAGGACTAACTTGCCCGTGTCCCAATGTAACTTACAAACCAGTAAAGGAATCGAAGTTGGTCACACATTTTTACTCGGTGATAAATATTCTAAAATCTTCAAAGCTAGATGTTTATCTCAAGGAAAACCAGAAGTGCTTCAAATGGGATGCTATGGTTTAGGTGTCTCTCGAATTCTTGCAGCTTCATTAGAAGTCTTATCGACTGATAAATCCTTGATTTGGCCCAAATCCATTGTACCTTTCAAAGTTGCCATTTTAGCTCCCAAAGGTGGAAGCAAAGAAGATGTGGCAACTGCTGACGTTTACAAACTTTATGATCAATTGGTCCATCGTGAAGAGTTTAAAGATGAAGTGATCATTGATGACAGGGTTGGGATGACGGTAGGCAAAAAATTACGAGAAGCCAAAAAAATAGGATACACTTACGTAATTCTATTTGGTAAAGAATGCATTAATGAGACAAATCCAGTCATTGAATTTTACGGTGGTCAAGATGAAGTATTGAAATTGCCTGTAAATCAAGTTTTGTATCATTTAGAGCAAATATAGGCTACAATTGAAAAATTCGTCAAACTGTCTGGCAACACTTTACTGAACAAAATCAAAACATAAATAAAGTGAGCACGCATGTGGTGCTAGAATTTCGTCAAAATGAAGTCTAAACCAAAAAATAAGAATAAACACTATGTACCGCACCAAAAGAAACGTGACCTCAAACAAGTGCCTGTTGAGGTCATCTTTGCCCAAAAATTGGCGGACAACAATCCAGTGTTGAGGAACAGGGCGGTAAAAAAGCTGCAAAAATGGCTGAACTCCCGGGCGGATTTGTTGACTTCGGAGGAAATATTGCGGATTTGGAAAGGTTTGCATTACTGTTTCTGGATGTCAGACAAACCATTGGTTCAAGAAGAACTTGCCGAGGCCATTTCCAGTTTGATTCATACCTTTGACATAGATCAAGAGGCTGTCATTGAGTTCATCAAAGGCGGTTTGGTCACCGAAGCTCGAGAATGGACCGGCATAGATCAATGGCGTATGGACAAGTTTATGATGTTTCTAAGACGTTTCCTTAGACAAATCTTCAATTTCTTAGCCAAAACTCAATGGGAACGCATACCTGCCATCCAAACCGTTTTTAGTGAAGCAGTAATTTCAAACAAAGATGCTGCTTTAGGATTTCGATTGCATTTCACTGATGTTTTCCTAGAAGAATTGGCTAAAATCGGAGGTGAAGACCTAAAATCTGAAGTGATTTTAGCCTTAGTTGAACCGTTTGCCAATGAGTTGGTCGAACAGAGTGGCGATGAAAGACTTTCTAGGCATATTGTTGAAAGAATATTTCAACATCTTATGAGGCAGAGTGATGTTGGTATCGCTTCTGAAGAAGTTCTTGACGGTGATGATGATGACGAAGAAGACGATGAAGAAGCGTTTGGTAAAAATCTCGATAATTTTAAACCTTTTGTAGACATTAATTTATTGTTAACATATTTTAGGTGATGATAATAATGAGACCAAGGAAACTGACGATGGTTCAGAAAGTGATGAAGAAATGCTTGTCGAAGAATCATTAAAAGATCCACGTGCCGGCAACGTCAGCGTCACACTACCTCAACTCAAACCAGATTTCACAAAATTATCCGATTTACTTTTCAAAATTGGCAGTGACCAAAAAGTTAGCTCATCAAAACGTACTTTGTTATACGACTTAACAAAACAATTCAAAGATTTGAGTCAAGAGGTCTACCCATTGATCCCGGATATGAGCGAAGAGGAAGCCAAGATCCCCAAAATTAAACCTGGACAAGTGGCTAAACGGAAAGCCAAAGAGGCACTAAAAATCATGGAAAATGTTCAGAAAGAAAGGGAAGAATACAAAAAGGCTCTTAAACGCAAGCATGTACACCTTGAAGAAGCCATTGGAGACTCTTCAGAGCCCATTGACGAAACCATGGAATCAGACAATGAAGAAATGGTTGAAAATGATGAGGAAGTTGAGGAGGAGCCCGAGGAAATCGTCAAGCAGCCAAAGGCCAAGAAACAAAAATCAGAAAAGAAAAAGAAGCAAAAAACTGAGATGATTTCTAACGTAGAAATCGAAAAAATGGTCGAAGAACCACCAAAAAAGAAGAAAAAGAAGAAACAAATTCAAGCTGAAGTAGAAACTGAGGTGGTTGAGGAACCTACCAAAAAGAAGAAAAAGAAACAAAAAGAACCTCAAGAAAGTGTTGAAAAGAAACATAGTGTAGTGAGTGAGGTGGAGACGCCCAAAAAGAAGAAGAAAAAGGACAAGCAAAGTGAAAGCGTTGAAGACTCATCTGAAACTAAAGAATCGCATCCTTCGGAAACCAATGGAATAAGCGAAGAAACTCCTAAAAAGAAGAAGAAAAAGAAACAAAAAGAGGACAATCAAAACATTTTTGAAGATGTCGACTGGGATGAGACAAAAACCGTTGAAGAACCATTAGAGGACTGGAACCCTTCAGAAGCAACCATCAAAGCTACAAAAATCACTCCTTCGAAAGCGACTTTCTTGAAAAAGGCCAAATCTCTACAGAAAGCTGAAACGCCCATTTCTTTATTGAAGAAAGAAAAACGTCGCATTAGTTTAGCCATGTCTGAAAACAAGGTATCAACTTTCAATGAAATTGATCGATCGATGCAAGACTCGCCAGACATTCCCTACCAACCTGCCAAGGTACCTAAGCAAGGAGTACTGAAAAGCAAGTCTGCTAGTAGCACACCTACCACCGACTTGACCAAGGCTGCTTTGATGAAGAACACAATGCTGAATGGCAAGAGCAAAGCTGCCAAAAAACTTGGTATTTCAAGTAGAATGATGTTTTTTTGAACAACCGAAAATAAAATGAAAAGAACATTATTTTAAGGGACGTTTGGTATATTTTTTAAAAACATTTTTGTACAGCTGGTTTTTAAAAGGGAAACAATCACAAAGAAGGGAGGAAAAAAATGGTTTGTTTCATGCTTCAGATTCTCCTTGAGGTACTACTCCGGGTGTGGTGTTAGGAGCTGCTATCATGGTAACATTTTCTTCTTCGCCTTCTAAGATTGGAACAATCAAATTGTCTCGAGTCATGAGTTTGTATTTGGTGACAAAAACGGTAAAACGCCGGCATAAATGAGTGTCATTCTCAAAAGCTTCAAATATTTGTCGGTGATGGAAATAGGCGTGGGAGAATATTCGGTATACTCGGCGGCATACGCTGCCTAATTTTGCCACAGAAGATTCCTGAAATTTTTGACAAAAGATGTGTCATCTGCACAAATTAAACTTGATGAAAAAAAGTACCTTGATAGAAACTCGGCTAGGAAAATACTTATTGCTGTTTAATAAGCATGCTGCCCCATCCAATGTGTGTCTCGTATAGTCAATAGCAGGACATTCTTTGGGAGTTTTGTGAGCGGCACAAAGGAAAATCCACTGCTCTGTCGCTGTCATTTGTGAACAATTTTCGGGTTGACATTCACCTTGCAAAGCCACAGCCAAGCCATTCAACTCCATGCAAAACTGTCTCAAGTGCTCGTATTTCCATACACCTTCATCTTGTGTCTCAGGGGCTGTTAAAATAGCTTCAACATCCATTACATTCTTACGTATGGTTTGTTGAATGTACTGTTGTACGGCAAGGGTGGAGTCCATTTCTTCAAAGGTCTGGTCGGGCCACCGGCTGTATTCTGCGGCCTTAGTGCCCGGTCTATTACGACGGACGAGGCTGGGAGCCTCGTTATTCACCGTTTCTACAATTGTAGAGGCTGTCATTGTGTGTCAAAAATGGCTTGAAAAGATTTACAGTAATTTTGACAACATTTACATTGATTTCTTTTAGTTCTAAACAGATCGAAAAAGACACATTATTAAACCTGAGAAAAAAACCTTTTTTCATTGAATATCTCAAAAATTTGTAAAGAACAAAAAATTGGAAAATATTTCCGAAATGTGGGATACGCAGTAATGATAAAAAATATTGCTGATTTATGTCTAGTCCAAAATTCAATTTCATTGTAGGAGCCTTAAAATTCTGAAATTAATTCTTTATTTACATTGAATTTATCCGAAAAAAGAAGAAAATAGTTTGCTGATCTCAGTAATGTCTAACGCGCTTCTTTTTTGCGTTTCAAAAACAAATAGTTTGCGAAATTTTGCGAATTTCCCAAAAATTTTCTATTTTTCAAAAAAAAAGTCAAGAAGAATATGTTTACCAAGTTACTAAAACCAAGACAATCATGTTTGCATCTAGTGAAACGCTTTTATGAGCCTATCCGAATCAAAAATATTTACAAAGAACTAGAATACAGTGCGCCATTTAGTGATTTAGAAAAAGCTTCATCTTTGAAATTGATTAATGATGCTAATGATTTGGAAGCAATGCAAGAAATATTACCTAAGAAATATTCAGCAAAAATTTTGAATCATAAACTGAAAGTTGGAAGCTTTGAAGCAATTGAGCAATTGTTAGATGTCAAAGGGATTGAAACGAATATTTTGGAAAGGATTGTAACCAAATTGCACAAACCCAAGAATCCAACAAGTTCAAAACAAAAGAAGATTTGGGATAAAACTTTGTCTGGATTTACTCCAAGATTAATTGAACAATTGACCATTCCCAAAACAGTGACTGGGCTAAGATTTAATCTTCTATCTGTGTCATATGCACACTTTGAAGATAAACAATTGGTAGAACTTAATTCGTTCAAACACGATGAAGAAATCCTTGAAAGCAAAAATCCTTTTGAAAGTCATAATTTGTTAAAGAATACCGCAAGCATTGTTGAAAAATTACCTCAAAGTGATGTCATCATTGTCGAAACACTGAACAAGATCATACCAAATGACCGATTGTTGAACGTGAAAATTAACACTAATTTATTAGAAGCTTCCATGTTTGCCAGATTAGAGTGCCGAATACCAAAGCCCAATATCTACAAGTTCAAGTACAACATGAAAGCATCGCTTTTTGACCTCCGAAAGGTTGGCCAGGAAAGAACAAAAGTCCATCCTCAACTAGAGAGCATTTTGAGTGGTCTGAGAGAGAACAGAAAGTTTCTGGGATTGGATGAAAAACTATGCGAGGATAATGAGGTATTGAATGCATTACTTGAAAATGGAGGACTTGGAAGTGTTAAAGAACACTATGATAAAGAACAGCAATCAGAGGCGTTTCTAAGTGGTTTAGCATTTTTGCACATGCTGGAATATCTTGGTTACAAAAATCAATAAAGCATAACCTAGTTTTCTCTACTCCCCCTTTGAATTTTGCCTTTTGCGTGACCAAGCCAATTAAGTGAACAAAAAATTGGACAATTTAAACAATGGTACAATAGTACCACAATTTATGGATCTTCTTAGCGGTTTGGATCGAGGTTGCGTGAAAATGTAAGATTATCCGTCAAATGAAAAGAAATTCAGTTCACGAAAAAAATGAAAACAAAAAGCTCACACGTCAACAGAGCATAAAACAAAAGATAAGAATTCTAGATTTTTGACGTGGTGAACTTTATAAAAAGTGTCTATCAAAGCATGGATTTGCAATTACCAACGACACAGCAACTCCACAAATCAAAATCTGCTGACTTTTACAAATCTTGAATATTTATTGGATTTTTTCAACGTTCTACGTGGCATCGCTGACCGTTCCTTTCCTCAATCATGAATTTCAGACTTTTGGTGCTACGCCTCCGAAATAGTCGCTCATGGAGTGCAGTCAAGTTTATTGTTATAATTACTTACGTTATTTTTATGATTTTATGTTTGTTATACTTATTCAAACGCAACAATGAAAATCAAGTCACAAATGAAGAAGAGTTTAGGTCAGAAGATGTGCCCAAAGAAGTCTTGGACTTTGAAGCACAAGTGCGTCCTGGTTTAGGTGCTTATGGTAAAGCTGTAGTGCTGGAAGAACAGAACGAGGATGGTATCAAGGAGCTGATGAAGAAGCATTCATTCAACAAGCAAGTCAGTGATGTGATTAGTCTAAAACGAGATCTCCCAGACACAAGACATCCTAGTTGTCGTGTCATCGATTACGATCCACCACAGAGCTTACCCACAGTATCGGTGATATTGATATTCAGCAACGAAGCTTTGTCTGCAGTCTTGAGAACAGTTTGGAGTTTGATCTCGCAAAGTCCAAAAGAAATGCTGAAAGAAATCATCTTAGTCGATGACGGATCAACACATACCGAGATCACTCAAACGCTACCTTTGTACTTAAAGTCAAGATTGACGAGTGGTTTGAATACTAAAGTCAAACTACGCATATTACCTAAGCAAACCGGACTGATCAGTGCTCGTCTAGCTGGTGCTGAATGGTCTACGTCAGAAATGATTGTCTTTTTAGATGCTCACTGCGAAGCCACCCAAGGATGGCTTGAACCCTTAGCACAAAAAGTCAAAGACAATCCCAAGACCATAGTTATACCAAGCATTGACAGCATTGACGACAAGACCTTAGCATTTCATGGCAGCCCCGGTGGCATTGGCATCAGTGTAGGTGCTTTCACTTGGTCCGGACACTTTACGTGGGACAACTACAGAAATCCCAATAGTCATCGTAAAGCCTCGGATTCGGCACCTACCCCTACTATGGCAGGTGGACTCTTTGCTGCCAACCGACAATTTTTCTGGGACATTGGTGGATATGATCCCGGAATGATTGGATGGGGTGGTGAAAATCTTGAGCTTTCATTTCGAGTTTGGATGTGTGGAGGTCGCATGGAAACTATACCTTGTTCACACGTTGGACATATCTTTCGAGCTACTCATCCATATCCAATACCTGATGATAGTCATGGCAAAAACACAGTGAGAATGGCAGAAGTTTGGATGGACGATTATAAGAAATATTTTTATCTAAGCCGAGTTGAACTCAAAGGCAAAGATGTGGGAGACTTATCAGAACGCAAGGCTCTAAGAGAGAAGTTACAATGCAAGTCATTCAAGTGGTACTTGGAGAATATCATTCCGCACAAATACAAAATGGAAGAAGAGAGTCAATTTTGGTACGTCAATCACATTCAGTATTTTTGTGACTTTCAAACTGTAATTTGATTACTATTTTCAGGGGGCGCTTAAAAAGCGTTAAGTATGAAATGTGCGTGGATCATCTGCAACGAGACGAAGCTCACAAAATGAAGCGATATGTACTTGGCCAGTACATGTGTCATGCATTTCAAGGCAACTCACAGTACTTTACCCTTTCAAAGAAATCACAACTCCGCAACGAATACATGTGCGCCAAAGTAGAAAATTCCGAAATCAGCATGATTGGTTGTGGTGATCATGATCAAGGAAAGAATGAATTGAATTGGGATTGGATCCCAATAGGCAATCAGCCATCAGATAAGAAAGGTTTATTGAAACATACTTCATCGGGAAAATGTTTGAAACCTGATGACAATCACAATGGTGTCAATCTGCTTGTTGATGACTGTGATGAGACTAATGAGAAATTAGTGTGGCAATTTGATTACAGTCAAGAATACCCTGCTTAGAAACTTTATGAATTGTGATGGATATGATGTGATTTTTTATTTGTTTTTAAAACATACTTGAAATATACCACAAAGTGATTGAAAAAATACATTTGGCAAGGTTTGATGATGAAGTAATACTCTTGGAGCATCACCGCATCACGTTCAATGATTTGAGAGATTCATGGGTGGAATGAAATGCGCTTTGACCATTGAATGCAATCTTTCAACTTCTGGATCTTCCCGTTCAAGTTGCTTGATATGTTGGATAAACTGGACCATACCTTCGCCATCCGGACTAAAACCGTATCGTGAGATTACTTGAGCTTGAATTCTTGTCACTGCTGGAAACACTAGCTGCATTTGTTTCACCATGTCATTTCCAGCTTCTGCTCGGGCTGCTTCCAAGCCAGGGAGGTTGGCCGGACTCTGGAATGCCGATAAGAGGTCAACTAAGGCTGATCTGGCCTCTACAGCCGTAAATGACATCTTTTTGACTGAATGTCTGGAAAAAGTGTTTTTGTTTTGACTTTTAGTTTTTTCGGTTTTTTCACGGAATTTTTGAAAGGTTGAGTGATGTCAACAATATTTTTATGTAAATATGGTGGAGCTGGAGAAGTGAAAGAACATGCCAATATCGAAAAGGAAGCGATTAACAGGCATTCAAAAACTGATTCAAGCTGTACCAGGAAAGAAGACCTTTGGAGTATTTCGTTTCCTGCCCGTTTTCTTCTTCATTGGAGCGGGCTTGGAATTTTCTATGATCCATTGGAAACCCAATGGTCACAATTTCTGTAAGTGCTTAACAGCAGAATAATTTTTAAAAGTTATCTCATAAATTCTTCTTTCAGATCACACTTACAAGAAACGTAGAGCAAAGGAGATTATCGAAGAGGAGTATTTGGCAAGAATTGCTGTAGAAGCGTCCAATAAACGTTAATCATGCCTGGAGGACTATCTTGGCCAAAATACGTGACTTTGATGAGTTCAAGTATGCTGATGATGTTTCTAGGCTCACAAGTAGTCAATAACATTTTCAAACCTATGAGTGATTTGCCTCAATATGTAGACAATTACCGAGAGCAATACACAAAAGAACTAGACGAAAAGTATGGAAGAAAAACTTGAACAATTTCATATTTAATAAGAGAATAAAGTCAATTTACATTCAGTCGATAACTCGAAGTCCACTCCACGATACTTTATTTTCATCTACGGAACCAACAATGAATCGGAATTGGCAAAAAGGATCTTCTAAAGGGTCGTGAAGCTTCTTCATAAAATCGATGAATTTTGCTGCGAATGAAACTTTGCGGCGACTCTTAGAAAAGCCCAAGACAAAGTTAGGGTTTTGGTAGCTTTGATACATCACTTCATTAGGTTCTCTGTAGTGCTCAATGAATGTACATAGTCTTCCTCGTTGGTTAGGATTTTTCTGAAATAGAAAATAAAAAAGTTTGTTCTTCTTGATTCTTGTCTCGTGAGTTTTTTCATAGTGTTTGAAAAGGGTCTACGGATGAAGATTTATTCTCCTAATTCTGCCAATAAGTTTCGGGGAATACTTACTGTACTCCGCAGATGTCCACAACCATTAAAACAAATGTAACGTTTACGATGCACTGAATAAAGACGAGTAAGCACCAATTCCGGTTCCATAGGATCTTGACAAGCCTCCCGGATAATCTTGATCCTGTCATCTGTCATATTCATGCCTTGTCCACGCGCCCAAACACATTTTTTGCCAAGAACCACAAACCGATTTTGACAGCGATTTCTGAGCCAAATTGCAGAATTTTCACTTCTTTGTTGACATATCACGCTGTCAGAACGCACTCCAAAAGCCACAAGACTCAAAATTAAAAGTGATCTTAGACATGCTATGGACAGATCATGGAAAATCGCAATATTGACCAGATGACGAAAAGTAACAACGAATTTTTAGATTCTTTTCATTTCACAGATTTTTTTTTATTATTTGAAACTGAGAATGTTACGCAAAAGTTTCATATTGCCGGGAAAATTCAAATTGACATTTTTTCTGTTAAAATTCAGCCAAACTTCATTTTCTTGCTTTGATCCATACCGGATCCTGGTCGAGGTCCACTGGAAGGGATTTCGCGTTTAATTCCACGACTTTCTTCTTTTTCACTCTTGATACTTTCTTTTTCCACTTTATCATCACCAGCATTGGACTTGGAATCTGTATTTGCGCCCGCACTGGTGGCAGGTGTGGGAACAACATTGGGAGCCCGTTTGATCTGCGGCGGAGGAAACTTTTCTGTCAAGAGTTTCAGCAAATAATCTACGCGTACGCGTTGGAACACTGAACTTGGTTCTCCTTTAGCTATATCTTGCTCGGATTTCTTTTTCTTTTTGGGCTTCTTATTTGAGTCTTCAGGTGGTGTGATTTTTTTGGCTCCAAAAGGCGTGTTGTTTGCAGGTTGTTGGAAATCCCACCAGTAGCCTCTGGTTGGATGATATTTGGCATACCCTTTAGCTTCGTCAAATGCGGCTTGTAAATGATTAACAGCAGACAAAAGTCTCGAATTGACAACTGAACATAAATCTGGAGCTTGGTAAATTGTGCCGGCCACAATGTAATAGTCCGAAATCGGGGTGACCTGTGTCGGTGCATGTCTTTGTTGTTTACGGACCACGTATAAAATAGGTTCTTGAACATACAATAGGCAATATTCAATGCCGGTCATGTTGGCCAACATATCGTGAGACCTGTTTTGCATCTTGACAATCTCATTGTTGCTATTGGAATCGTAGAAAGGATTTCGACGATCTGTAAAGTAATCCATGACATTTTGACCGTTGAGAATCTGTTGCCACGAAGCGTCCATCCATGAGATAGTCAACTTATTTTCCATGTTGGGTTTGTTGGGCTCAAGCATTGAAGGAAGGTGCGGTGGGCCGCCCATTGCAGGTCCTCCCATCATCATTTTGAGGCCAATTTTCTTCAAGAATCACTTTTAGTTTTGATCTTTGGATTTTTTTGACAAATTACTGAGAAAACGTAAACAAACACAGATATCTAAACTTGGAAAATAGAAGGCTGTACTTTTTATGGAGCTCGTTACTTTAAAAAGGATACAATACAAACTCCTTTTATCACAAAGGAGATAGTGCGACGCCCAAAACATATCTCAGTTTTCAATTTTGTTTGCGAAAAAGAAACGGAATTCAAAATTACAATTTCCATCGAAAATGGCGAATTTGGTAGACTGGATTACAAATGATTTGAAATTCACAAATCAAAAGGAAGCAGAAGATATCGCTAAAGTTTTGAACAAGGGAAGTACAAAGAAAATCTTTGAGTTTTTGGTACAAAAAGTCAAATTGAAAAACGACGTTGAAGTGATCCGTGGAAATTTGCGATTAAAAGAAATCAAGGATGAAGATCATGCTATTGAAGACGAAAATGATGATTTATACGAAGCAAAAGTTTTGAACAAATCTTTGAGGAAGACAAAATTACAAAGTGTTCAAGTCGAACATGACATTGAGCGACTGCAACGCATCAATGCTGAATTGAGTGTTACGCACGAAGACTTAAAAGCAAAATTAGTGGCCAATGCAGCCCAAATCCAACAACTCGGCGATCATTATCGTGATTTGAATGGTTTCAAACGCAATATCGAATTGAATAATCAAGAATTAGTCCGATGGATTCAAAGCCAAGAATTTTCCATGGAACAAAACGATACAAGTCCAATTTTGGACTATATCGACAATTTGAAACCTAAAATTCTATCTGTGTTGAAAGATGGTGATAAGGTTGAAATGGCGAATGACTACTCAATGTCCAAAATACATCCTCAGATTTTATTACAAGGATTATTGGAATCTACTCGAAGAACAGAATTGAAAGTCAACGAAGAATTGGAAAAATCCGTCGAAAATCCAGATAGAAGTCAAGCCCAGAAAATCTTGGAAGAATTGTACGAACGGCACATTGAGTCTTATAAGTTAACTCTTCAAGCCGAACAAAGAAGTGTCAAGTACCAATTGGAAACGGAGAAATTGATCAATGACCATTTCAAAAGCGAAAAAGATGAATCATTGAAAAGATTCATCCTTTTAAAACATACCAAGAAATCAGCAGAAGTCATGATCCAAAGTCTGAAAATGCAAATCCAACAATTGAAAAATGAGGATTCCAAAGCTACCAACATCAAAGTGGCCATCAAGGATGGATTTGAAATTATGGACAAACAAGCTCAAGCTATTTCAAATGCCAAAATTCTGATTGAAGATTTGATTGGGCAAAATTCCGGATTTGCTTATCGAGTCCTCCAGTCCTTGAATCAAGTACAGGAACAGAAATCTAATGCGAAAAATATCATCTCTGCCGACATTTTTCTACAATCTAAAGATTTGCCCGCAAAAGCTATACAATTTATTCACGACCCTAAAATTCTACAAAATATCTCCATTGATAGATTGGCATCGCAGCCAAACTTGCCGAAAATACTTCAAGTCTCTTACAAACCCAGCATTTGCCAATTTTTGAAAATTGTGCATGAAATTCAAGATGAGAAAAAGTCATTGACGCAACAAATTGGAGAAATGCAAGAATTGGAAAAGTTCGATACAAATACTCTACAAAAACTGAAAGAAACTTTGATGGGTGATAAGAAAGAATTGATGGATTTGATTGGCAGAAAATTAGTTAGTAAAACTGATGAAATGGAAACAGATTATTGTGAAAAGTTTTTACATGCTGTCAAGATTTTTGTCAACGAGCCTGCAAAAGATGTTTATATGAAAGAAATCAAGAAAGAAATTAATGGAAAAAATCTGGAGGAGTGGTACACCTATTTGAAGTCTCAAAATTAACAATATTTTTAAAAGAAGTAAATGTGGCGTTTTTGCCGAAATAAATGTGATCTGGTAATACTGATGCCGTTTTGTTTATGTTTCTGGTAATACTGTCGTTGACACGTTCTTTTAAAAAAAGTAAAAGTTTACCGGACACGTGCAGACTGAAAGATTCTCTTTAACATCGAATTTTCGAAAGGTAAAACTATAATTTTGAATCATGACAGGTGTCAAAATCAAGATTCAGCCGTTTGAAGACGACTTCTTGAAAAAATCTGGCTTGAAATGGCCGAAAAGACTCTTGCTCAAGAGTCTGTTTGGAAGTCAAGAATTATTGCACAATTTGCAAATTACTTATGGACAATTGATTCAAGTCAAGAATTCAAGTGGTCAAAGTCAATTTTTCAAAGTTTACAAATCATCCTTGGTACAAGACCATCAAAGTCTCTTGGGACATCCAGATTTGAGAGTGACTAAATATGACGAAATCCCAACAATTGTGGTTGTCAAATCTCCAAATCATTGCTCGGCGATCAAAGTCAAGCTTGAAAATCAGGAATTGACTGATATAATCAAATCATCCATTTTTGCAAGATTGGAAAATTGGCCAGTGACAAATGATTCTCTAATACAATTCAATCACTATGGGAAAATGATGAATCTGTGGATTGATCTGAAATTGGATCTATCGGAAGAAATGTCTGAGATGTCAATGACTACTTCCACACCTATCAGAAATGGCAATAAAAATGTGCAAATTGTTACCGAACACACGGAAATAGAGTATCATGAAGAATCATCAGAAAGGTGAGTTTGAATTTTGCCGCCTTTTTTGAAACTGTAAACAAAATGGGTCATGGCGCGGCACGACACTCTTAATATCTTTTAATCTTTATTCTCCTATATGTATTTACAGCTTACAAGATATGCAAGAGGTCGGAGGGTTAGATGCAGAATTACTTAGCATTTTCCAGCAAATGGAAATGTTCAAGACTAAATCCTACCTCGGCATCTTGATATTTGGCGTATCAGGAAGTGGAAAGTCCCTATTAAGTCAAACCCTTCAATCAAGATTACCCCATTTCCAACCCATCACAATTCATGGATCAGACATATTTAGTCAATTCTCTGGCGAGACTGAATCTCAATTGAAATCAGTGTTCAAGCAAACTGACTTGAAAGACTCCATCATAATCATTGATGACATTGACGTTTTAACCTCCAGCACAGCCAATACTGATCAGGAAAGAAGGGTTAAAGCTTGTTTAAAGGTTCTTCTGGATGACTGCTCAAGATCGACTTCTCAAAAAACATTATTGATCGCCACAACTAGCCGTCCAGACAATATTGATCCAAGTTTTCGGAGGCCAGGGAGAATAGAGTCCGAGATTGAACTACCAGTTCCCAATGCAAGTCAAAGATACCAAATCATCAAAGCCATCTTAAAAAATGTCAAAATGGAGCTATCGGAAGAAGACATCAAAACGTTGAGTCAAAATGCTCACGGGTATGTTGGTGCTGATTTGGAAGCTTTGGTCGCTCAAGTTTCTCAAGGACAGACCTGTTACGAAGCCTTGAAAAAAGTCACACCAAGTGCCATGCGCGAAGTCCAAGTTCAAGTTCCCAATGTGACATGGCAAGACATAGGTGGTCTGGACGAGTTGAAGCTAAAATTGAAGCAATCGGTTGAGTGGCCAATCAAGCATCCAGAAGCGTTCAAGCGAATGGGTATCACGGCACCCAAAGGAGTATTAATGTATGGTCCTCCAGGATGTTCCAAAACCATGATTGCCAAAGCTTTAGCCAACGAAAGTCAATTAAATTTTGTAGCTATCAAAGGTCCGGAACTGTTCAAGAAGTACGTGGGCGAATCTGAACAGGCTGTGCGACAATTGTTCAATCGGGCCCGGAGAGTCTCACCTTGTATCGTCTTTTTCGATGAAATTGACGCCTTAGGTTCCGAAAGAGGCTCAAATTCAAGCAAAGTTGGAGATCGTGTTTTAGCACAAATGTTGACCGAAATGGATGGCATTGAACAACTAAAAGATGTAATTGTTGTGGCTGCTACTAACCGTCCAGATATGATTGACAAGGCTTTGATGCGTCCAGGAAGACTTGATCGGGTTGTCTATGTACCTTTACCTGATCAAGCGACAAGATTGAAAATATTTCAAATACATACGAAAAAGAAACCTTTGAAGCCAGAAATTGACTTGGAATTATTGGCCAAAGTCACCGATGATTATTCTGGTGCTGAGATTGCAGCTGTTTGCAATGAAGCTGCTTTGAAAGCGTTAGAAGAGACTATTAAAGCTGATGACTTAGTGCAGCCTGAAATTACTCAAGAACATTTTGATTATGCATTAAAAGTGATCAAACCCCGAATTAATCCCAAATTGTTGAAAATCTATGAAAAATTTCATACATGATCTCCTTTTTTTTCTATTGTAGGTGTTGAGAAGTCTTACAACAGTGTACTGTTCAAGCAATCATGGAGCTGAAATGTGCCAAGACTAGTCCTCCTTTGGGCGCGATCATTACGGCCAAGTTGGTCAAAAATGAAGTGAAAATTACTTGGGATAAAACCACCGAAATTAACATCGGCGATGGTGTGGTGCTCAAGACTTGTTCAAGCATTGCTAGATACCTGGCCAGAAGCAATCCTGGATTGAACCTTTATGGTGGAGATGATATTGAGTTGAATACGGAAGTTGATCATTGGTTGACTTTTTCTTTGGGACCTCTGAGCAATCACGGAGAATTCAAGAATGCCTTGACTTATTTCGAACGCGTTTTGGCCCCGATGACATTCTTGGTCGGTGATGACATCACCATCGCTGACTATGTTGTCTTCGGAACCCTTTTCGGATCTGGATACTGGCAAGGATTCATGGAGGCTGGAAAAGAGTTCCAAAACATCACAAGGTGGTATAAATTCGTTGCTTCACGCCCTGAGGTCAAGGATGTGGTCAAGTCCTTGCCCAAGGACGTCATTGCCAAACCTCTCAATTATGATGAAGTCAAGAAAGAAACAAAAGAAGCGGCTCATAAACCTCAAAAAATGACCAAAGGGCAACATGCAGAAAAGCAAACTAAAGATGAAGGAAAATTCGTGGATCTTCCCAATGCTGAAATGGGCAAAGTTGTGGTTCGGTTCCCACCCGAAGCTTCAGGGTATTTGCATGTGGGTCATGCTAAAGCGGCCTTGCTAAACCAGCATTACCAACAACATTTCCAAGGCAAACTCATTATGAGGTAATTTGTTTATGTTTTTCGCGTCAATTGAAACGCGTCAAAATCAAGAGAAGGCCGGTCATGTTGCGGCACTGCATATGAGTAATTTTTCCTTTTACAGATTTGATGACACCAATCCTGCCAAGGAAAAGGAGGAGTACGAGGATGTGATTTTGGAAGACTTGAAATTGCTCAGGGTAAAATATGACCATTTCTCCCGCACTTCTGACCATTTCGAAACCATTTTGAATTATGGCGAAAAAATGATCAAAGAAGGCAAAGCCTATGTCGATGACACCGATGCTGAAACAATGAAAGCCGAACGTGAAACTCGGACTGAATCCAAAAACCGAAATAATTCAGTGGACCAAAATATGAAAATGTGGAATGAGATGAAGAACGGTACTGAAGCTGGACAAAAATGTGCCGTCAGAGCCAAAATGAACATGTTGTCCGATAATGGATGCTTGAGAGATCCGGCTATTTACCGGTAAGTCGTCATTTTGAATTTTCCTGGCTTTTCCCTCTTTTACAAGTTACAAAAGTAATTCATGGCGTGGCACGGGACATTTTTTGCATAAATACATTTATTTCAGCCTTGAATAGTATTTTTAAAGTACATTTTTAAGCAGCACAAGTTGCAATAGTTTCATTGCAACCAGTACACTCTTCACCGGTCTCTAACATTTCCAACATCTCATCAACTAAGTCGTCTTCCTCAATAGCACCAACTTCGGCGTCAACATCATTTCCCTCCGGCACTTCGATAAATTCAGTAGTGATAACAGCTTGTACTTCAGCCCTTGGAGAGGGTGTCTTGAGCGTTTGTTTATCATCAGCATTGACACAAGTTATACCATTGCCTCGGAATCCGGATTTGCAGGCGCAAGTCCAAAAGGTCCAAGATTTTTTAATGGTCAAGCCAGAATCAACGCATTCTGCATTGACGTCACACAAGTCCTTATTATTACGGCAATCCGTACCTTGAACAAAAGAACATTTGTAGAGACATCATCAAAATTTTAATACTAAATGAGTAGTACTTGTCCCGTAGCATTGCTTTTTGATATTTCTGTCCCATCTGACGCAACTTTGTTGACCTCTTGGAGATGTTTCACTACATTGCACTCCATCTAAAATTGAAAGTTTGAATTTTTTGAGTTGAAAATGAGTTGATTTTTTACCATAGGTGCACCAAGCACAATCTCTCCGAGTAGGATCAAAATTGCATGGAAATCCAATTTCTGACAATGTTTCGCCTTTCGCTTGGACACCATTGCATCCTCTTCTTTGTCCGGACTTCTTTTTTTCGCATCTTTGGTGTTCCGGATAGCCGCATTGCAAAGCGTTAGGTTTACAACATGCGCATACATATGGAGCATTTGTCGTTGGATCCGTCAGTTTTTGCTCTAAATCCCACCAACAAGGACATGTTTTTTGGCTTATAGGAAACGTCCATTTATCTCCACTTTGTGCATGAGTCAAAGCAACAAAAATTAACACCAAAATCGGAATAGTGATTTTCATGATGTTTTCTGTTCAACTGAAAAAACATGTGTGATTTGAATGTCACATGTGTCCATCATCACAGATGTTTCAATCTTTTTTTCTTTTTTACAGATGCAAAAATGAAACTCACCCGGCGACTGGAAACAAGTTCAAAGTTTATCCAACCTATGATTTCGCATGTCCAATCGTTGATAGCATTGAAGGTGTGACTCACAGCTTGCGTACCACCGAGTATATGGATCGCGATGAACAGTTCAACTGGTTCATTGATGCTTTGGGACTACGCAAACCTAATATTTACGCTTACGCTCGCTTGAACTTGACCAATACAGTCATGTCCAAACGAAAGTTGACTTGGCTGGTAGATGAAGGACTTGTTCAAGGTTGGGATGACCCTAGGTTGCCAACGGTTCGAGGAGTACTAAGACGGGGTTTAACTGTGGACGCTTTGAAAATGTTCATCGTCGCTCAAGGATCTTCCAGGAGTGTTGTTTTTATGGAGTGGGACAAGATTTGGGCGATGAACAAGAAAGTCATTGATCCCATCGCTCCCAGGTTCACCACTGTGACAAGTGATTATTTTGTGGAGGTCAGGATCAAGGATGTTCAAGTGGAATCTGTCAAGGCTGACAAACATCCCAAAGATCCCAATATCGGGCAAAAAACCGTTTGGCGAGGTCCAACCATTGTCATTGATGGAGTGGATGCCGAGGCATTGAAAGAAGGCGAAAATACAACTTTTATCAATTGGGGTAACATGATCATCAACAAAGTCCACAAGAAAAATGATAAGGTTGATTTCGTGGAAGCTACCCCTAATTTGGACAACAAAGATTTCAAGAAGACCTTAAAAGTTACTTGGTTGGCTAAAGTACCGGATGAGTCTCAAGCAGATTTTACACCAACAGTTTGTGTTCATTTCGATCACATCATTTCCAAACCTGTCTTGGACAAAAATGACGAGTTTAAGAATTTTGTCAACAAGAACACCGAGACTAAGATTGACATGCTTGGCGATCCTGAGTTGAAAAACCTGCAAAAAGGCGAGATTATTCAAATCCAGAGGCGCGGATTTTTCATCGTGGATAAGCCATATTCAGCACCTAATCCAAACCTATGCAAAACCAATCCTATTGTCTTGATATCTATTCCTGATGGTACTCCTGATTCTTATGGAGCACCCGGCAAGAAAGCTGTGTCTGCACAAACTAAAGCAGGTCCTGCTAAGGCAGGCAAAGATTCCGCTCCCAAGTCCAGTGCACCGGCCAAGGCCGCCAAGTCTGCTCCCCAAGCAGGAGGTGACAACGCTGACGCACTCAATGACCAGATCACCGAACAAGGCAACAAAGTCCGAGATTTGAAGACCAAAAAGGCCGACAAAGGTGAAGTTGACGCTGCCGTCAAAACCCTTTTAGAATTGAAGGCCAAGTACAAGGATGCTGCTGGTAAAGATTGGAAGCCTGGAGCGCACCAATCTCAAGCAAAGGCTGCCGCTCCAAAAGAGACAAAAAAGGAAGAAACTAGCGGAGGTTGGAGTGCCAAAGCTGTCGCTATCAACGATGACATTGCTGCGCAAGGAGACAAGGTTCGCCAATTGAAAACCGACAAGGCCGACAAAGAAGCTGTCAAAACTGCGGTTGATGTCCTTCTAAGTTTAAAGGCCAAGTTCAAATCTGAAACTGGACTTGACTGGAAACCAGGGATGAAAGCACCCGCACCAGTTGAAGCTTCTAGTTGTGGTGATGATGGAGATAAACTGAATGAGGATATCACCGAACAAGGCAACAAAGTCCGTGACCTTAAATCGAAGAAGGCCGAGAAGCCAGAAATTGATGCCGCAGTCAAGACTCTTTTGGAATTGAAGACCAAGTACAAGTCTGCAACGGGCAAGGATTGGAAACCAGGTACTCATCAACCCAAGACCAAGGCTTCAACTCCTCCCAAAGATGCTGGACAAGGTAAGGACTGCTATTTGTTTAGATTTCAGCTGATTGTTTACAATACATGCTGTTCTTTCAATTTCAGCTCTCGTTTGAATTATCAGCTGATTGTTTACGATTCAGTTCAATAAATCAGCTGTTTGTTTACTCTCAGCAATTCTGTCAACTGTTTGTTTTTTGCTAGACTTACTAATTTTAGCAGTAACGTGTGCATTTGATTTGTTGATAATAATTCAAGATCAATAATCATCAAGAATACAAACAAACTTGGAAGAGATCAAGAAAGTCACATGAAGATCAAAGAGTGAACGAAATGTTCGAAAAAATGTTTGTTTAATGTTTCGTACTAATTCTCTACTTTATTTTTATTATGAAACTTTTTAAAAATCAATTTTGCTATTTTTAGGGACACAAACTAATGCTGGAGACAAGATCAACCAAGACATTGCAGATCAAGGAAACAAAGTTCGTGATTTGAAGTCTAAAAAGGCTGACAAGGCTGAAATTGATGCTGCAGTGAAAGACCTTTTAGAGTTGAAGGCCAAATACAAGGCTGAAACTGGTCAGGATTGGAAACCTGCTCAAGACAATGCCAAACGTGCGGAAAAACCCAAGAAAGAACCGAAGAAGCAACAAGAAAAACAGTCTAAAAAGGAGCCAGAAAATAAAGGCCAACAAGGTCAAAAAGTGACTCGGTTAGGCATGGAGGCCAAGAAAGAGGAGTCTTTGGCTGATTGGTACTCCCAAGTCATTGTCAAAGCTGAACTTTTGGAGTATTATGACGTTTCTGGATGCTACATTTTACGTCCCTGGTCCTACTCTATTTGGGAACAAATCCAAGGCTTTTTCGATGCTGAAATCAAGAAATTAGGCGTGCAAAATTGTTACTTCCCCATCTTTGTTTCTCAAGCTGCTTTGCAACGAGAAAAAGATCATATTGCGGATTTTGCTCCGGAAGTTGCTTGGGTAACAAAATCCGGTGATTCGGATCTGGCTGAACCGATCGCAATTCGTCCCACCTCCGAGACTGTCATGTACCCTGCTTATGCCAAGTGGATTCAGTCCTACAGGGACCTGCCTATCAAATTAAACCAATGGAACAATGTTGTGGTAAGTCAGCTGTTTGTTTACAAATTCAGCTGTTTGTTTACTTTTTGGTATCTTGCAGCGTTGGGAATTCAAGCACCCGCAACCTTTCCTTCGTACCCGTGAGTTTTTATGGCAAGAAGGCCACACGGCCTTTGCTACCTTCAAAGAGGCAAAAGAGGAAGTCTTGACCATCCTGGATCTGTACCGACAAATCTATGAAGATCTGTTGGCCATTCCCGTTGTTCGCGGAAAGAAAACAGAAAAAGAAAAGTTTGCCGGAGGTGATTACACTACCACTGTTGAAGCTTACATTCAAGCCGCTGGACGAGCAATCCAAGGTGCCACCTCTCATCATCTTGGTCAAAGATTTTCCAAGATGTTCGAGATCATTTTTGAAGATCCGGAAAGTAACGAGAAGAAATATGTTTATCAGAATTCTTGGGGAATTACTACAAGAACATTGGGAGTACTTATCATGGTTCATGGCGACAATCAAGGGCTCGTTTTGCCTCCCAAAGTGGCTTGTATTCAGGTTGTCATTGTTCCTTGTGGAATCACTGCCAATCTAAGTGCTGAAGATCGTGATAAGTTGTATCAAGCATGCAAAGATTATGAGACAAGTCTTGTTCAAGCTGGCGTTCGAGTCAAAGGAGATTACCGTGAAAATTATTCTCCTGGATGGAAATTCAACCATTGGGAACTGAAGGGTGTACCCAT
This sequence comes from Oithona nana, assembly GCA_900157175.1. Lineage (NCBI taxonomy): Eukaryota > Metazoa > Arthropoda > Copepoda > Cyclopoida > Oithonidae > Oithona > Oithona nana. Next base: position 372,309 of record LT727922.1, on the reverse strand, counting down.
CAGGTTGGAGTTGGGACCTAAAGACATGAAGAATAACCAAGCAGTACTTGTCCGAAGAGACACTGGACAAAAACTCACCGAAAAGAAAGATGATTTAGTGACCAGAGTGCCAGTGGTGCTTGAACAGATCCAAAAGGAAATGTTTGCTAAAGCTAAAAAAGAATTGGATGAGAACATGGTGACTGTCAAGAAATGGGATGATTTTGTCACTGCTCTGGATAAGTCAAAAATTATCATGGCACCTTTTTGTGGAGTCGAAGATTGCGAAGATGAAATCAAAGATTTGAGCAAAGCTGATATTGAAGTCGAACCTGGTGCACCGTCAATGGGAGCAAAGTCCCTATGTATTCCGTTTCAGCAACCGGCATCTATTGGCAAAGGGGACAAGTGTGTTAAGCCGGGATGTGAGAAGAAACCAGAATTTTATACACTTTTTGGTCGAAGTTATTAGAAATAAAATTACTCTTCATTTATAAGGGTAATATCCAATTACTTGTGGTAAATTATTTACCACATGACAAATGGTCTCCTGGAAAAAGAAGAATATCGCTAATAACAAAAGTTGTAGACATTTGAACCCTCCTTTTTTGTCAACTTAGAAGAATTTATGTGGAGGTAAAATTAAGTAGACAAGGAAAAATCTTGAGAAAAAGCGTTGATGACTCCATTCTTATGCCTCCTTGTGCCTCACCTCAATTTAGAAATGTCACGTTAGCTTAGCACCACCTCTGCTACCAACAAAGCAACTCGACGCAGGGTAACATAGTAGCATAGGGGTCTAGATTGTAGAAACAGTGGTGCGGCGCATTTTCACATGCGCGCAGGAACTATTGTCCATAGGCAACACTAGAGAAAACTGATTTAGTTTCAACCACGAGATTTCACCTGCAACACCTCCTTAACATCATCAGCACAAGAAGCATGATGATCAAGATCTTCAAACTTTGAACAATACGCTGAATACAACATGGTTCGTCTGCCACATCTTCTGTTTCTAATACTTGTCATCAGGCAAAGTCATGGACAATTGGCTTGTCCCAACAGAGATGAAGCCTTTGAATTAGTCACTGGCTATGTCTTCACTTCTCCAAACACCATTCTGGATACCAGACCAGGAGTGTTGAAATTGGAAGATTGCATTGAAACTTGCCGGCGAAATTCATCTTGTTGGTCGGTCAATTACGAAACTGGACTTTGCGTCTTGTTCTCATCTTCAGCCGAAAATACACCAGGTAAACCTCCTTCGATTAATATCATCTGTCTTGTTAACCCTCATGACAAATTGCCCGAGTACACCATTTGTTCTTATCTTGGCGGATATAATCAGCAGGGCTAGAAACAGAAAGTTTGCATTACTAAAGTAATATAATTTCATGGAACAACGCGTTGAAGTCACACATGCATAAAATAACTTTACAACTTTAAAAAGCTCATCTTTTGTGCAAAATATTAGTTTATTCATAGAACCATATGTTGTTTTTAAAAAAGGCCCTTTAAAGGGAAAGTGTTATTATTGTTGTGATAACAATAACTACCTATGCACATAAAAACAGTCCCTCAATTTATGCGTGAAATCGACGTGCGTCTGCCAAGGCACGGGCGTGAACCATTTGTTTTGACGGAAGAAAGAAAGGTGAAAATCATATATACGTTGCCTGTTGCCCTGATGCTTAGAAGGTACCGTAGACCCATCGAATAATGGCCTTAGGCACTCTCAAAAATAAGCTGTAGGCATTTAAAAAGGAGAAATGTTCACCATTTGGGGTTTCTCCTTGTCTCTCAACTTTGACTGCTAAGTGGCATTTTGAGGACAGTTTCATGGCTATTAGTTTCACTTTTGGTAGTAAAGAGAACTCTTAAATCATGTTCTTCCATGTTACATATTTCAAGTTTCAAAGTCAAAGGATCTTCAATTTTCCGTAAAATTGTCCTGACCTTTGGCTAAATTAAACTGAGAATTCAAAATACGCAACTTGTACAATACAACTTTTAAGGCAAATCCAGCAAATAAAAAAACGAAAAAAAATATATTTAACCAAAAATAATCCAACAGTACCTAAAGGAATAATTTACAAAAAATTAACATGTGTTATTTAATTTAATTAGTATTTTTGTACCTTCAAAATTGTTTATTTTTAAGATTCATTGAAGAAATGAAGAATCGGATTTATTTATACTTCATTTCAGGAGCATTATCATCGTCTCAGTTTCCCGTGTTTACATTGTACGCACAAAAAATCTGCGTCCGAGCTTCAAGATCAAGATGCATGCGATCGTGGATCTTCGATCGTATTTCCAACCACATGTTGGACGGCTTTGTCAAGAAACGACGAAAATACTCAACCAGAGAAGACTGCATGGCTAGTTGCCTCGCAGCGTCAACTTTTACTTGCAGGTAAAGAAAGAATTGACGCGCAACACTAATCATCATCATGGAGTCAATGTCATTTGTTTTGAAGTAACTTTTGAATAATGGGAACAATTTTTATTACAGATCTGTCAATTACAATGTCAAGACTGGTGAATGTGCATTATCGGAAATGGATCGAAATTCCATTCCCAATCCATTGGAAGATTTTAAGGTAAAGTAGTCGCTTTCTCAGAGTAAATCCACAATTTTTCGGCCAAATCCTCATCTTTGGCTTGGCTGTTGCCCAAGGAAGCCTCGGCCATTTCTGAATAATACCGACCAGAATGACCAGACACAGATTCATCGACAGAACAATAAATGGTCGTTTGGGCTCCCTGGTCGGGAGATTTTACCAAAACACCACCGAAAAACCACATTAATTGGAACAGAAAACTGTATTTTTCTTCGTATTTTCTTAAGATTCCAGTACGTATGCCTCCAGGATGTAAAGCATAAGCTGTCACCTCATCTTTGTCTACTTTGGCAGCTAAACTTTTGGTAAATAGAACATTGGCTAGTTTGGAATCGCAATACGATTGAATGCCGCTGTATTTTCTCGACTCAAAATTCAAATCTTCAAAATTCAAGTTTCCTCTTTGGTGGGCAATTGATGACACATTGACAATCCTGGATGGCGTACATGACTTCAATTTGGGTAAAAGTAGGCGAGTTAATAAGAAATGAGACAAATGGTTGACTTGAAATGTGGCTTCAAATCCATCCTCTGTCGTGGATTTTTCTGGTAAAAAGACTCCGGCGTTATTAATCAAAATGTCCAAACGCTCTTCAGTTTCCAAAAACTAAAAGAAATACGCTTCGATTTAAATCTTTTTTAGCTATTTATTTACAATCTACTATCTAATTATTATTATGTAATGGCGTGCGCTCAAAAAAGCGCGCACTTGAAAATCAAAACAAATGATGTAAAACTTACCTCTTTAACAAAAGTCCGAACAGAATCAAAGCTACTCAAATCCAATTTCATGACTTTGACTTGGGATTTTTCTTGAGTGATTTCACTAGCAGCTTCGTGTCCTTTTTCCACATCTCTGCAGGCTAAAATCACTTTGGCTCCACGTTCCACCATATTTTTGGCTGTTGCTTTACCTATGCCACTATTACTTCCAGTCACTATCACTGTTTTTCCATGTAGGGTAACTGGACTACGACAATTTTTAGATCTTGAAAAATAAATTACTAAACCAATGACGCTAATCAAAATGATGACCAACATTTTTCTTTCTTTGTTTTTTTCAGCTATCAATAAATCACGAATATATGGAAAGTAACTGCGCTGAAGATCCAATTTCCGAATGCCAATTCCGACCCATTCGCGGCCAAATTCTCAAAACGGTGGATTCGGTGTTTCAAAACGTACTGAGTTTGGACGACTGTCGGGACTTATGTATCAAAGCGGATTATAGGTAAGAATGTCAGCTTTACGTAAAGTTACACATGGAGTACTCAATAAGCCTGGAGGCATATTACGGAAGTTCAGTGCTTTTAGTATAGGTCAAAAATCTCATATTTACAAAGCTAGCATATGCGAGCTAAGTTGTTTTGGTAATTCATTTTGGCGCGAAAATTGTTACTACCAACACTAGGTCTCATATTAACAACATTGTACATTCATCTAAGATTTTTTTAAAGAATTGTGTTTGTTTCAAAAATGAAGATACGAGACTGTTGCCTTGTCTTTGTAGCCTTTGTAGTAGTTTCTGCACGCGATTTCTCTCTGGCTCCTCCTTTAGAGGTTAGATGTCATCATCATATGGGAAGTTGCCTGTTGCTGCAACCCACTTTTGTATGACCTCCTTCATTCTTTCTTTCTTTTTTCTGTTACATTTTGTGAGAAACAATTTCACTTTTTTTAAAGGTGTCACAGCTATGATTATGGAGATACCGGTGCGCAAGTATGTCGATTGAGTCACCACAGCACATCCACGCTTATGCAAATTGAGGAACCCTATCTGGAAGCCATTGGAGCCACCACCTATGAACTGGCAGCATGTTATAATGTCACCGTAGAGTGCAAGGTAATAAAGAAAATCATAAGGGTGGAAAATCAAGCAAAAAAGTCTCGATTTGCAATATTATAATCAGCTTTTCAGATATTTGAGCTTTTGCACTAGAAAGTCCCCTGTTGCAATTAGTAATTTTGTCCACTTCTTTTGGCGCGAAAATTGAATGCGTGATTTTTCGCGCAAAAATATATATTGCAATTTTTGACCGCGATAGGTATAGAAAATTAGGAAATTATAACGACAGTGCGGCTTGATTTCATAAGGTGTCAAAAGGAGGTCTTTATGATTTGATTTTTCAGTCTAGTTTTCTAAATTAGCGTAACAGTTTTGATATGCTGTTACCCACACAACTACAACCCTCTTACAACTCTCACACTCTATTGTTGTCCCTGCTCTGCAGTTTCATTTTTAGTCATAGTACCTGCAGGGAACAAAGTGTTTTCTCGTACTCTACAACAAGTGGAAAAAAAATCTGACAGGAAAACGTGATAATAGAAAAAAAAAGTATTACACGCTTATTAAAAGCGGAACCACAATGTTTAAAAACCTGCACAAGTGTACTTGTGTCATCAAATAAAACAAAGCAATTCTACAAAATGATTCTTTTTGAATGCTTAAGAAATCTTAATTATCTTCTAGGGTTCATACATGGTGGCTAAGGTTCGAACCAATCGCGTGTTTGACGGTCGTATGTACGGCAAAAGCAGACCCAATTCATGCACAGTTGACGTTCGAAGAAGCTTAGATTTTGAACTTCAACTTGGCTTTAATGACATCAATTGTGATGTGCGACAGGATGTACCAGGCAAATATGCCTCAGATGTCATCATTCAGGTATTACTTGAACTATGCTCTACTTTCCACGATGATCTAATATTGAGATTTTTTTCCAGCATCATGACATGATTGTTACTTCAAATGATGTGGGTTTAGAAGTCAAATGCAATTATAATTTGTCAAATCGCACAGTGAGTCACAATGCGGATTTAGAAGTCGGCGGAGAGTTGCCTGGTGCTACCAATGCTGAGCAGACCATTGTTCAAGCACCTAATGTAACCATGAGAATCACGGATAGGTACGTACATTTGCCATCAGTCCAAAGATCTAAAATGTCTCATTTGAACATTCACGCCAAAATAGATATTGTTCGAATCGCGGAAGGAAACGAAATTTTAAATGAAAATTTCATGCTTGAATGCCTTTGGTCTCTTATTAGCATCATCTGCTAAAGAGAACAAAATTTACTACTTATTTAGCTGTTAAAAGAAACCAGAGTTCTTATGTTTATGCAAAGAAATGGAGCATAACTTTACAGACTAATAGAAGTGATGATTGAAAGTGCTTTAGATGCAATCAAGCAGAAAATAAGTGTCAAAATGCATCTACCGCAAAGTCTCTTGGTTAATAACACACAAATTTTCTTTTAATTTGCAGGCTTGGTCAAGATATTTTGTCGGCAAAAGTTGGTGATCGGTTGGCTTTGAGGTTCGAAATCCAAGATAAATTGAACAGTCCTTATGAGATATTTGTCCGTGAATTGATTGCATCTGACGGGATAGATGCCAGTGAAATATTGTTGATTGACTCCATTGGTTGCCCGACAGATTACAGTATTATGCATGTCTTGGAAGAAGTCAATGGCAGCGGACAAACTTTACATGCCGATTTTGAGGCTTTTAAGTTTCCAACCTCCAGTTTAGTCCAATTTAGGGCTTTGGTAACGCCTTGTATTCCTAGGTAAGTCAACCAGACATCCCAATTGATGAGGATTATTTATCCAAGAAAAATTGTGAAAATGAAAGGGTAAACGAGTTTATTGACTTATTGCTCCCCTTTTACAGGTGTGATCCCGTTGTCTGTGACGTTCCTGACTACCATGGTTCATCAAGAAGCATAGCTTCATTTGGCCGAAAAAAGCGGTCAGCAGAGCATGATTTGGGAAAGGATGATGATGTCATGGTAGCCGGTGTGATTCACATCAGTGATCAGTTTGAGCAACTGCAAAAAGACAAGACAGATCCAACGGCAAATGAAAAGGAATGGAAGGAGGAAAACCAAGAAATTAATTGTGCACTACCAAAGCAAGAATTTCAGCAAGATGCAAGGTAAGTCAATTATGTAAAAAAGCCTGGAAATAATTGCGCGGTGAAAATACAATGAGAAAAGTGACCAAATTGAGCTCTCCAAAAGTTTTGAATTTTCCCGCCTTTTTCTACTTGTTTACATTTTTCAAATAATTAGCGGAAAAGCGAATTTTGGTCATGTTTACCCTTTATGAATATTCTAATAGGTTCCTGGAAGTAATCAAGTGCATTTTTCATTCCATTTGCAGGTTATTTCCCTTAACTCTTGGAGCCATTTTATTCCTTTTAGCACAATGCATTCTATTGGCATTCTGGTTCATTTTATACATGAAACACAAAAAATTGAAGCAATTACCAAAGTCGTTTCCCAATGAAGGACCTTACAGAGACTTTGATCCATATTTTCCCAGCAGAAGAAACAAAAATAGTAATCAAACATCATCATCATCATCAGTCTCATCTTTGTCATCACCGCATTCAAGCCCAGAACCCTCTTTAGATTTAGTCCAACGTAAACTCATTATGTCTTTGAAAAGTTCAACCAAATAACTGTATCAAATACACTTCTAGGCCAGCTGCTGTAAACTGTTACTTTTTGGGGAAGCTTACTGCACTTCTATTTAGATGACTGGAACTTTTGATTCTAAAGATCACAACTTCCGGATTCTTGTGCTACTCTACTAACCAATTAACCAATTTTGAACGGTTAAATGAGGTTTATTGACTTGAGTCATGATTTAGCCAAAAGTACGCCAGAAAAACTGGTGTTGACTTTCATGCTTGAAGGAGATTGTTCAATGGGATGATTTTCCGGATCACTTTCTTCAATAGGTGAGCCTGGAGGTGAGCATGAGCATGCAGATTTGGGTGACCTGGCCATTTTTTCAATTTCTTGTTCTTCTGGACAGACGAATACGCTTTGCTTGATGTCTTTACTATTGTGCACATCCATCCTATATAAAAATTTAGAATATTTCTACATTACAAAAGATTGAAAGTCTTAGGGGTGTACCTGTCGTAAATGATGCCGTCCACGCCTAATTCTTTTAGGTATTTGACAGTACCCGAATCGCTTTGGTCATCAGTCCATACAAACATTACTTGACCTTTCTCCTTGACCATTTGAACTTGACTTGGATCTCTTTGGATGTCTTCAGCCATAACATTGACACCGAGGATCTCAAGCATGGAGACAAAGTTGCTGCCTTTGGCGATGGTCCAGGTTCTTGGATCCATGTAATCGTCATATTTCGTATTTACACCTTGGGTCAATAACAATACTGGATATCGGTTTTGTTTCAAACGAATTCTAAAACAAATTACATTTTAGGCGTTGAAATTGTTATTGCTCAGCAATTACTTACATTGTGCAGACATCTGGATTGAAAGATGAAAAGACAATTTTTCGTCTGGACCCAAATTCGAGAACAGCTTCGAGTACTTTGTCCAAGAAAAGGTTAATTTCAAAAGCGAAATGACATTCATTTGAGCCATCTTTCAACATCATATCCCATTTCAATTCAATATTGAATCCACAGCTTTCGTCAATGTTAGTCAAGGCTTCTTCTAATGTAGGAAAAGCTCGATCTTCAACAGACTCTTCAGTGAACTCTTTGAGTCCATTTTGCACCTCAGAATGATGATGAATTTTCAGCCCTCGCAATTGGGCTAAGGTCAAATTTTTTAGCTGCGTTGGAATCAAGTTTTGTTCGCCGTCTCTTGAAACGGAGGAAGTACAGAGTTCAAAATCATGATAAATAACGGGAATTTTGTCTTTCGATAATTGTACGTCAAATTCAACCATATCGGCACCATGATTGTAAGCATTTTTCAAAGATGAAATGGTATTTTCCCTTTGATGAGAACAGCTGCAAAATATCAAGAAAACAAAGGTCAGCAGGCGTGCCGCGCCATGACCGGCCTAATCTTGTTTACCTTTCAGCTTTGGTGTAAGAATTGCCTAATCCGCGATGTCCAACGTCAATACCTTTCCAGACTGGTTTCCAATGTTTAGCAAAGGTCACAGCAAAATCGCAAGTGGCATTTTCCATGGACTTGATGACCAAAAAGTCCATGCAAATGTCTCCAATGGCTTCGAATTTGGAAGAGGAAATAATTGTGTCTTTAAAAGTGCCCGAAGTGGAAGTAAAATGGTTGGGCATAATGTAGCAAGACCCAATCAATTCCGCCGGCTCATGAAGACTGAAAGCTTTGGCTGCTGGACGGGCAAATATATCGACTAAAAAGGCCACTGTCGGAACTTCCAAAACTTTGGCTTGGAAGAGAATGAATCCATTTTGTTCAAATAGGACGCCAAATTGGGTTTGAGGGCTCAATTCGCATTCATCATCAGTCAATTTCTGCAATTAGTATACCTCCTAGGTAGGCCATCACCGGCGTATAATTACTTACCGCCACCTCGACGATTGGCCAACTTTGCCATTTGTTTCTTGTAGCACACAAATCCATGCTCTGACTATCATCATTGGAAGAAGGCACTTCTCCAAAGGTGGATTTGTTGGCGTTGACTGCCGTCATTTTGATGTAAAAATCTTTGCCTTTGTGTTTCTTTTTCCATATATTTAGCGCTTTGTCTCCAAATATTTTAAGTTGGACTACGGTTTCGTTGACCAGCCAACCTCTTTGTACTCTGGAATCTTCATGTCCGAATGTAGAAATAACATTAGAATCGCATCGTTCTGAAATTAAATACGACATCGGTATGTGGATGGCAACAATAATATTTAATTATTACAACATGTTTATGTAAGATTTTCTTTCTGTTTACTTTTCGTCATCTACTGTTTTAGCACTACGTGCAAAATTAGAACATGTAATTATCCAGTGTGAGAAAATAACTTTACCATGGCATGTAATTTTTCTGGGTCGCAAGGAAGTTTCCCATCGTCTGACGACCGTCTTCTTTTCTTGTCCCAAAGTCTGTCCAAGTGAATCTTGGGGTTCAACAAAACAGCAAACGGCGTAACGGTATGAAATATCCATACCTTGCGGAAGGTCAAGGCTCAATTTCCATGTGATTCTAAAAATTGTAAACAATCAGAAATTGCAAGGACATTAAAAATTCAAGGATTTTGTAAAGATGCACAGTGTTTGAAAATGTTTTTATGTCTCATGGGAAAATGTGAATTTATGGGAAATTTTTGGGGTGATTTTTCAAACACTGTAAATAGATATTAGTACTAAGCACTACTTGGACTTGGACGTCTTGCTGTCCATAAGCAAAGCAAAGGTTTAATTTTGTACCTTTGAGGTCTGAACCAAACAGGTAGACTCCTTGGGGAGTAAAAACAATCAAGTTCTGCAGGATTACAAATTGAGATTCAAAACTTACTCTTTTTCGCCACCGAAGCCAGCATAGCCGGTGTCTTGAGGTTCCAAGTGGACGATTTTGTTGACTTTCCAATTGCCAAGTTCAGGACAAGATCCAGTGACGCAGACAACTTCTCCGGGTAAGGTTTTGCATGTGACTTGGAATGTCCATAGGCGTGACATCTTCAAAAAAGAAAAATGGGTGTTTCAGCTCTGAATGTTAACATATGACTGACTGCTCAGTGATGTTTGTCTGTTAAGTGTACTTCAGTACAACTACAGACGGTCATCCGCGTGTGTCCCGGCGGTCCCGGTATCAACTTGATTCGGTAGTTAAATTGGGTCATTATGAATCTAACGCAAACAAGATTGCTGATATGTAACATTCCATAAAAATCGCCAAATTACCCTAAGTCGGCAATACTGAATTTCTAGGACACAAAATGCATCACAATGCTGGAGCTGAAATCGCTACTTATCATGAACTGAACATGAAGAGGAGCGTCACTAAAAACAAAACCGGCTTTCACGATTCTTTCACGCCTAGATGAACATAAACATAGACTTTTGAACGACGCTACTGATGACCTCAATAATACAAAGTTGAGGGATAGGACATCTAGATAGAACAAGCCCTCAGTCAAGGTCCATAAAAAACTTGATCTCCTATTCAATAATCTTAGGTTGACTTTTTCTTGCAAAAAATCAGCTATTGTGCGTCATGCATCTCTTCGGACTTGCTATTGTTTGTCCTTGTCAAAGACGAATCTGTTAACTATAAAATCCTAGATTTTGGACCCATTAAAATTTTCGACGCACTTTAAAGTTTGTAAAACAAATAAGCCTCTATAGTTTCATACTCACTTTAGGTTTTGTTTTAATGGACGAAGACATTGTGATTTCTGATCATAAGGGAAGCACGTCAAGTCTCATTTGTGTGTCACGACAACAGCACGCACAGCCTCCAACAACACTGAAGTAAGCTTTTAGAAAGCACAGCTGGTTAGCTGTTCAGCAGCCTTCGATGTCTCCATTTATAAACTTGCTTTTGCCAAGGCCAAGGATAAGAGTAGAAGCAATCTAGAAGAAGGAAGGAACCTAGTAACAACTTTGTCATAGATTTTTTGAACGCAGAATACTTAGAATTCTGATATTTTGCTGCGCATAAAGGATTTTTTTTATTGGCGAGAAAATAGCCGGGTATTAAAGAATAAGAAAATTATTCCTTATCAGTGCTGTTTGCAAGCAAATAAGGATCTTGAGTGATTTTCAAAACTAACAACATGTCTTTGGGTTGGATTGTCACTCTCTTGCCGTGAGCTGCGCACCATGAAGATTTTTCAAATAATTCGACTAAATAATGTTCCGTGGCTTCGCGTAAAGCATCGATGGCACTGGATTGGAATCGTAGATTTTCTTTGAATTCATAGGATATTTGGCGCACTAATCTTTGAAATGGGAGGCGATGAATGCATAATTTGGCTTTAGCGTATTTTTCTTGTCTTCGGATTTCTTGTCCAAGGCTTCTTAATCCTGAACGTTTTTGTGTCTTGTTAATTCCGACAGACATTGAAGTCGACGGTTGGCCTCTTTTGGGCTTTTTCTGTTTTCGCTTGTTTACTTGAACATTGGCTGGCTCTGGACCAGGAGAGGTCTCAAGACTGTTCACATCAGGTTTGACGTCTTCGTCCTCAAATTGAAAGTCGTCCGATTCGTAAGAAAAATCCATTGGTCCAAAGTTGGTTAATTCTCTTGCAGGTCTTTGAAGATGATCGCCTGATGCCATGATTTCGTAATTTTTGTTAACTTCATTTATTTTGACGGAATTTCCTCATCTTCTGTTTTATCTTTCTCTTCAGACTTTTGTCGAAACTCGAATTTCCAAAACTGAGAGGAATTCGAATTTCCCGCTTTAAAAAGAATCAAAAGTCAAAACAAAAACATGTGAAAACTGAAAAAGTCTGAAATTGAAAAAAGTTCAAAATGCCGAACAAAATGAAGAAAGATGACAAAAACGTGGAAAATACAAATTCTGATAGCTTACTATCGAAATTATCTGTTGTTTCAAGAGGTAAGACATTAGTTGAAATTAGAAATTGCGTAAAATATATCAAGATATCATGTAGGTTATCGTGTGGATCCGTTTCTTCGAGAACTATGCTCAAATCCGGATTTAAAGTCACGCAGGTCACCGGCTATCAATCGAGGTTACTTGGCACGACTTTTAGCCTTAGAGGTATCCTTTGAAAGGATTCTTCTACTGAATCAAGTGCAACAAGTCCTCAGTCTAGGTGCTGGATTTGACAGCATGTTTTTCAGACTTCTCAACAGTGAAGTGATCAAAAGAACAGAATTGAAATATTTCGAGGTGGATTATCCAGAATCAGTGCATAGGAAATATGGTCGCATTAAGAAGTCACCAATTCTTAAGTCATTTTTCACTGAATGCCAACAAATTCAAGATTGTTATGTCTATGATCAAGGATTGTTCAACATGATTGGTTGCAACATGACGCATATTGACGAATTTCAAACCAAGCTGAACCAAGCCGGGTTTGATCCCAATTTACCAACTGTAATACTTACAGAGTGTTCTACAACTTACATCACAGCCGAAGATTGCATTTCATTGATTTCATTCTTGAACAAAATGATAAAAAAGTTTGTTTTCATTAGCTATGAACAAATCAGACCTCTTGACGATTTCGGTCAAATTATGACCGACCATTTTGAAAAACGAAATTCATCTTTGAAATGTGTCAAATCTTATCCGACCATTGAACATCACCGCCAAAGATTTCTTTCCTTTGGATGGGACAAGGTTGAGATTCAAACTATTGAAAGAATTTGGAAACAGTTCATGAATGATAGTGAAATGAAGAGGTTGAATGACATTGAAGATTTCGATGAGGTACCTGAACTAATGCTCAAGTGTTTACATTACGTCTTGATTATTGGCATCAAAGGTCTCGACTTGAATCTAAGCCCTTTTTGGACAATTGCAGAACCGGATTTGAAGTGTGAAAAAATGGGAATGGAAGTGGAAACGATATACAATGATAGGTTGAAATGTTATGGACATACAAGTTGGACTTTAGAGGAAAATAATAAAGTATTTGTCTTGGGCGGTGTTTCTGCAAGTCAAGCCAGACATCAATCCATATGCTGTTTGGAAAGTGATTTCAAGACTGTCTTGTGGACTAAAGACTTTGAACCGCTGATGTTTTCTGCAAGTGCTGTGCAAAATGATGTTTGCTTTATTTTTGGTGGTCGGAATTCGCCTTCTGATCCCAAAGGTGAACTTTTCAAGATAAACCAAGATGGTGATTTGGAAGAAATACGGTTAGTTGGTTACAAGCCTAAACCTAGATGGGGACATTCTTTGACTTCCATTAAAGAAAAACTGTATTTGATCGGCGGTCGTGATAACAGTGAAACTTTCAATGAAGTTATTGAAGTTGACAATGATAAGTGCAAAGTACTTGCCAAGCTCAATCATGGATTGTACAGCCACTCTACGGTATCTTATGGCTCAAAACTGGTGATAAGTGGTGGCTTGAAAGAATTTTCAAAATGCGAAGTCAGTGAGAATCTGATTATTTTTGACACCAAAACACATACACTAGAAATTTTTCATGTGTCTAAAAATGTCCCAAGATTTGCTCATACTTCTCACATGACACCAGATTCAAAACTATTGTTGGTTGGAGGGGTGAATGTTTACAAACAAGACATAATTTTGACCATCATTGACATGACGGATTTGAGTATTATCCAACATTTCGAGTCTAAATCCAGACTAGCTGCCCCGTTGGTCCAACATTGCTCAAGATTAGAAGACAAGAAAATTTTCATTTTCGGTGGCGGCACAAATTGTTTTTCATTTGGCATGCATGTCAATCCTTATTTGATCACCATTCGGTTATAAAATAAATCCATTCCTAATATTTTACATCCATACATGTGCAAGTTTATATTTTTTGATATAGGTAGTTTTCAAAACAGAGACTTGTCTTTTACACACAGAATAAATATTGCAGATTGATGAGAGAAAAACGGGGGACAAAAAACATGTTGATGAAAGAATGGCACTCAAAGAAAAAAATGGAATAATCAAGTTGGTTGAGGTCAGCTCATTTGTTGTAGCAACTTGACCGGTATAGTGAGCAGGTAAGCTTTGTTCCAGGGATCAATCACTGTTGCTTTGATGTCTCTGTAGGGATCCACACTGGCACTAATTGACCAATGGCTCAAATCATCACATAAATCCATCATTTGTTCAGATGGAGGCCAAACAGATTGGCTGCCATTTTGGTGTCGTTTACTTGTCCCCAGGATGTTGACAAATTGGAGGCAAAAGGACCTTTTGCTGTTTTGCGGTCCGTCAAAGCGCACGTACATTTCGCCTTTGGCTACATTGACTGACCCCTTGAGGTGCCATTGAGCTTGCAATGCTGGATGGGCTCCGGGTAGCTTCCATGGTGGATGCCAAGTTGACCTATCAATGAGCAACATTTGACTCAAGATCGGTCGTTCCAAGTTCGAGGATAAAATTGCTTTGTTTTGGATTATCCGATTGGATAAGACCACCTGAAAAACAGAAGAGTTTTTTTTTCTTTTGTGAAGGTGTCAAGATAACTGAGACAATACCTGAGTTGGTCGATGTTGCTCCAGCAATGTTTCTTTAAGGATACCAGTGCTTTGTAAGACTCTCCTGAGTTCCTCCGGATATCCTGCTTGTCTTTTATGCAGGTCGTCATCGTCATGAATTGAGGTAGTCTTTGGTAAACTGTTGTTGTACATGTTATTTTGTAATTTTGAGATCGTGGCTGTTAAAGATGGAGGTCGTAGATAGCTTTGAGATGAAGGTGGACGTAATTGATTTTGGTTATTGGTGAATCCTTGAATCCATTTTTGTTTAGCTGATTCGCTCATTTTGACATCTTCTGCTTTCACTGCGGTGTTAGTAGAAGGCCAAGAATTGTTGGTATTACTGATGAGACCATTGCCGAAATCATGTTTGGTAGGTAAAGTACCAAAACTGGGATGAGTACTAAATGTCAGCTTAGGTCCATTGTGATTCAGTTTAGGAACCAGCAGACTTTTGTTGACATTTAAGTCGATACCCTCATCGATCCGTTTCAAAGTCAATACTGGTCCTTGCTTCAGTTTCTTTTCTTCTATGGAGTCAATTTCGGTATCACTATCTGCGCTGTTAGCTTTCTTGTGAATGGGATGTCGACGTTTCTTAGCGGTGGGTTCCAGTAGACATAAAGGAATTTCTTTGTTTTTGTAAAGCAATAAGTATTCTTCAGCTGTTGGAGGTGTGGCGGCCGTCGCCTTGGCATTAGGTTCTTCTGGATGTTTGCCGAAATCTTGGCCTTTGAGCCAATCTTCATATCGATCAGGTTGCAATCTTCGCACAAAACAATCCATAGAAATCTGTACATTGTCCGGTCGGCAGTAACACCGGTTACACCTTTTGCCGTATTCCACCCACCGTTCAGTGGCAAAATTGGTAGACTCGGCAATGTTGAATCCCGTGTTGAATCCACTATGGTAACCCATAGGAAAGGTGATCATAAATTCACCTTCTCGCTGCACAATTTTGTTGTAGGGTATGGAATTTTGCCTGAGAATATTGGGCGAAATCAGACACATTTTGTGCCTCAAAAAGGCTGGACATTCTTTGTAGAGATTGGGGAAAAGTCCCATGACCAACCGTTCAAATCTTCGTGCATAAGCTGGCGGTATGGTATACCAAAATTTGCTTTCGCCGTAATGCAAATAATTGATTGAATGCAAATCCATGTCTTCGGTGTGCCAAGCAAAGGTGGTTTTCCACATGCCAAAATACAGATAAGCTGTATTCACACCTTTGATTTTCACCTTATAATCCGTGTTGATCCAATCCAAACAGGATCCTAATTTTTGAATATTCCAACTGTGGCAATCTTTATCCGTGATGCTTCCGGGCACGTCTGCGCCGTAGATTGGGTTGACAAAAGTCACATTCTTCCAATACTTGCGTTCTAAATCTTCATAGTCGGTGTAAAGCGGTGTTGAGAACTGCTTTTCATTGGCTTGTTTGTGAAAATCGCCCACTGTGATATTGCCACGTCTAATGTTAATGGATTGGTACAGTCCCTTGTTGCCATTAATCATTTGCTTGATGGGATCAGATATTTTGATGTCACTCAAGTCATCCAGATTGTACCCGCTCTTCCTAGGCACCCATTCCTTGGGAGGAATAACTTTGGCTAAACCGGCATTGTGCGCTCCAATAGCCTCGATACGTTTCATGTAAACGTTGAAATCTTTGAATTCTTCCCAAGTTGGACGAAATACCATGATTGTGGGAGCATTGGTGTTGGAACCTGAGTAGGACCAATTCAGGTCATCTGGTGGACCCACGACGCGAGCACTCATCTTGTAAATCCTGAAAAAAATTGAAGCTGCTTATTCAGAAATAACTAATCATGCTTTATTAATAAGTTTTATAAGTCCAAAGATGAAATTGGTCTGATATTTGTTTTCATCTGTTGTTCAAGGCCGTGAGCGAGCTGTTTTGACACAAATTCTCTTAGACCATAATTCGCTTATTTTCCTAGATATGATCCTAAAGTTTTTACTTATTACTAGAGTTCGCAAGTTGCTTACCTTGATTAAAAGTTGTTTTTCTTCGAATCAGAAGCGGAAAGGTCTTTAAAAACGGTCTACATTTTCACAGAATTTTCATTGATTCTGCGTCGCCATTTTTGTTTTGTCGAAGTGCAATATTTATCAGAAAAAGGTAAAGACAAAACCAAGGCAAAGCAGAAGGGCTAACGCGCTTCTCTTTTGGATTGACGCTTTCATTTTTCAGCTACCATAGTCCACTTGAAAGTAGGGCTTTTCACTGTAAAACTTAAGACTAGTAGACAATGTAAATATACTTACATTCTTTAAAAATAGAAAAATTCTGTCAAAGTCAAAAGTGTCAGCCATGGAAAAGTTAAAAATCGATAGTCATCTAGATTTGATGGCAAGTTTTCGTCAATTTCAATCAGAGACGAAATTTACAGACTTGAGGATCACTGCAAAAGATCACAATCACACATTCAATTGTCATAAGTTGGTAATTGGCGCTGCCTCTGGACTCTTAGCTTCACTACTGAAAAGTTTAGATTTTAATCAAGAAGGTGATGATTTAATTGTGATTCCCGACATGGCTCCAGAAGTACTATTGAACTTGGCCAATTTTATTTACGGTGGTGTTTCTGACTGGATGGACTTGGCTGAAGAAACTCTAGCTTGGTTTAAAATCCTTGGCATTCCTTTACAAATCAAAGTCAAAGCACCCAACAATCAGAAGTATCAATTATTGATCAAAGAAAACGTTAGCGTTAATTCTGAAAACGTGAAAAAAATGATGCAATTTAATTGCCCTTTTAAAGCATGTGATAAAGTATTTGAAGAGCAAGTGGAAGTAGATGAACATTTTAAAACCAAACACAAAGTTGGTCGCAAACCAGATAATGTGGAAATTGAAGGATTACTGCCTTACAAGTGTACCTTTTGTGACAAATCCTTTGCCACCAAAACTTATCTAGAGCACCACATCTCAACGCATTGTCAAGAGTGCGGGAAAAAGTTTAACACTCAAGCCAAATTAAGCCAACATATGAAAAGTAATCACCAAGAAGCAGGTGTCTTTATGTGTCTCTTTGAAGGCTGTCAAAAGACGTTTAAAATGAAACGATATTTAATGCAACATTACCGTACACATGAAAAGCAACGGAGTTTACCCTGTGAGGTGTGTCAAAAAGTTTTGGCTGGACCCCGAGAACTAAGAAATCATTTGAGAATACATACTGGAGAAATGCCTTTCAAGTGTCCAGAATGTCCAAAATCTTTTAGAAATAGTTCAACCTTTAATACTCACTTGAAACTACATTCCAAGATAAAGCCTCACGTTTGTGGTTTTTGCAATCATGCATTTATACAACTGGGTGATTTGAAAAAACACATGCGAACCAGACATACTAATGACAAACCATACTCGTGTGAAGAATGTGGTAAGAAGTTTGGGAGGTCGGATTATCTGCTGAAACACACCAGGGTCCACAGAAAGAATAGTGACAACCAGAGTGGAACCATAGCTGAAGAGGAAGAGGAGGAAGAAGAAGCTGTCAATGCACTTTTGAGTGAAGCTATGCTGGACGACGAAGTCAATCTGGAACCAATTGAATATGTTTTACAAGATTGAATTAAAAGAATCGAGAAAATCTGTAGTTTTAATTCATTTTTCAATATTTGTCCAAAAGTTGCGTAAATAGAATATTGAAAATTTAAGTTCACAAATTCTTGTACATATCTTTAAATGTACATGGTACTGGTAGCATTAGAATGTCGGAAGTACCATAAAAGAGGAAATAGTATGTATTAGATTGGGTTGTCTTGGGCGTCTTCTGAGAAAATTAAGTTCACAAATTCTTGTACATATCTTTAAAAATGTACATGGTAGCATTAGAATGTCGGAAGTACCATAATAGCGTGTTAAATAAATGTACATGGTAGCATTAGAATGTCGGAAGTACCATAAAAGAGGAAAAAGTATTTATTAGATTGGGTTGTCTTGGGCGTCTTCTCTAGAAAATTTTGATATTTTTATAAATGTATATTAGGATTACAACTTCCATATTCAGTACAGTATGTATTACAAATCAAAACCATATTCCATCCTCATCACCCTCTGAATTTGGAGGTTGATTGGCATCCTCAGAAGGTGGTGGAGGCTGTGCTTGTGGAGGTGCTTGTGGAGGCTGTTCTAGAGCTGCTGCATCCTCAGCCATTTCTTCGTCAGAGTCATCAGAAATGTCTAAATCTCCAGCAATCAAATCATCTGTATTAGTTTCTTGTCCTACTTCAGGATGATCTTGAGCATTATTGACAGCCTCATTAATAGCTGCAGTAACATCAGAAATGATTTCACCTCCAGATGGATCATTGGGTTGTCCTTCATTTTGAATTGGCAAGGAAAATGCCCCTGAGGTTAAGAAGTCTGTTGGGTCATAATTTTCATCCACTTCTTCTTCCTCAAGCACCTCTTCTGGATTAGCAATGAGCAAGTTAGGTGCTTCAATCTGTACTTGACCTGATGCA
Organism: Oithona nana; assembly: GCA_900157175.1. Lineage (NCBI taxonomy): Eukaryota > Metazoa > Arthropoda > Copepoda > Cyclopoida > Oithonidae > Oithona > Oithona nana. Next base: position 353,317 of record LT727922.1, on the reverse strand, counting down.
TCTTCAGAATACAGTGCTGATGGATCTTGAACAGTGACTGTAAAGCCAGGCTGATCCTCAGCCACTTCCTGCCAGTCTTCATCCTCCTCTTCTTCATCATCATCAAAATCACCAAAGTTGTCATCGGAGCTATAGTGGAGATCATCTTCTAAGTTGTTATAAGACTTGTTCAGTTTGGCTTTTCTTGGCTTGGCCTTTTTCTTTTCTTTCTTTTCAATTGGTGCTTCTTGAGCAGACATCCTGGAGGACTCATCTAACTCCCCCATGGATGTACCTAGAGATTCAATGTCTCCTTCAATTTCATGTTCTTGGATTTTGGCTTCCAATTCTGCATAGTAGTCATTATGTGCAGCCTGATACAGTTGTCCTTTGGTGAAGTCCAAAAGTCTTTTAGCTTTGGCTGTGTATTCTGATTGTTCACCATTAAACTGTTTGGAGTTGTTGTAAATCAGTTCCATATCCCTTAGGAATTGAGCACGACCTCTGTAACCATAGCGAGCAACACGTCCAGATATTTTTTCCAGGTCCATAGGTTCTTTGATCTTTTCATAGTATACCTTCAGTTGCTTTCTATTCACGGGCTTTTGGAATGGCCAAGAGTCCTGGAAGAACAAAAGTAATTATGAATTTTTGTTTAAAAAATAATTAAGATTTTAAGACTTACCTGCATCTGCATAATTTTTGTCAAAACACTTTCCAAAATAAATGAGAATTTGACTTGTTCATTTTCATCCAGCAATGGATTGATTTTCTTTTCCAACTCTTGCAAAGTATCTTCATTTTCGCTGAATTTATTGACCACTTTTTCCATCAACATTTTGGCTTCACGTGTGATTTTGTCATCATCACCGTTATAAATCTGAGAATTTTTGACAATCTGTGCAATGTCTGTCAAAAATCCCTCACGAGATTGGTACTTATGGTCATCAATACTGGCTTTGATCACTGACAAATCCATTGGGATGTCAACCTTGTCTAAGTAATCCACAACTAATTTGGTATTCACTGGCTGTCTAAATTGCGCTGCTTCATCCATATTTTTCAACTCTTTCCAGACATCATCCAAAAATGAGGCCAAAGTGGTCACATGATCTGTCCTGACTCGTGCCCTTTTCTTATAACTGGGCTTGGACAGGTAGTCACAATGTTCTACTGTGCCAGCACGTTTACGGCCCTTTTGTGCCTTCAATATCTCTTTAGGTACCTGAATCTTCAATGAGCGTCTCCGCACTTCCTCAACTTGATCTAAAAGCTTGGATTTCAAGGTCATTTTTGTTCCATCCACACTAACCAGACCTTCATCTTCATTCTCAATATCAATGATTCTTTTCTCTAATTCTTCCTCATCTTTTTCTGTCAAGGCAACATTGATGGGTCCAAGACCTTGCAATTCTGGATCATTTGGATTGAATTTAGGACAAGCACGATTGGTCTTCATGTGACCTTGAGCTCCACAAGCACCACACTTGACCTTATCTGGATGTTTACCTTTAGCTGCCAACTTGGCCAACTTTGCAGCTTGCTTGGCCTCTTGTTCTTGCATCCGGATCCGATCCTTTTCTTGGTTTCTTTTGATCCTACGCAACTGTTCTTGAATCCTTCGTTTTTCCTTTTTCATCTCTTCCTTTGCTGCATCATCCAAAGTAGCAAACTGTTTGATAAATTCTGAATCTTTGGTTTGCCTTATCTTGACATAGGTCTGAATGACAACCGGTTTGTTCCGCACATATTCTGTACGGATTCTTTCTTTGCCATCTGAATCACGATATGTTCTGGTAATTTTCAAGACTTGTGGAGGACCCTCATCCTCATCTGGTTTCTCATCATTTTTGTTATCTTTTTTGCTCCCATGATCCATGATCATTTTCTGCAGGTTTTTTCGCTCCTTTTCTTCCTGTTCTCGCCTCAGTTGACTTGAAGATTTTTTGTTGCTTAAAAGCGTTTCCAAAGACCTGCCCATTTCGTCAAGGTCATCATCACGTTCATCTTCACTGGATGAGGCATCATCAGAAGACAAGACTTCATCAGAGCCTAAGACTTTGTTTTGTGTATCGAAAATACGTTGGCATTCTTCACGGTAGCGTTCTTGATGTTCAGCAATGGAAAAACGGTTACCACGGGAGAATTTTTGATCACCTTCTTCACCAGCTTTAACTTTTTCTGTGGAAAGGGTTCTAACAACATCAATGACTTCCCAACGAGAGAGTCTTTTGATTTCTTCTTCAGGAACACCATTTTGCCTTAGAATAGCTCGGGCTTCTTTGAGAGGCAATTTACGCAAATCTGCATCAGTACCTGTCACTGTTCTTTTAGGCTGTTGTGCAGCCTCTTCTTTGTTGGTAGGTTTGTTGGGGATCCGGACATATGAAAATCCCTCAGCTGCTGGACCAGTAGGATCTGCAGGTCCAGTCAATTGCAACAGACACTTTCCCTTCATAGCCAAAATGTAAGCTCTGGTGGTATTCCAAGGAGCCACTTGGACTTCCACATCAAGTTTCATGCTGGTTTCTTCATCATCGTCATCTTGTTGAGCAATGATGGATTTTTCACCATAGCCAGCATCCTTGAGGCGCTGTTCAGCTGCAATCATTGAGAAGTAAGCGCAGCATTGCTCAGGACTGACCATTGACCTGATTTCATCTTCGGTTGGCAACCTAAAGTTGTGCTTGACCACCCACCAATTGGAGTCGGGTCCAGTCCGATGGAATTCTGCGCAGGGTTTCAACCGTTTCCTTATAGAAGATTCAGAATGTGCTTCAAAGGCTTTCTTAATAACATCCATTTTGATTCTTCTGGGATTGTTTTGTGAACTCCAGAAGAGGCGATAAATAAAAACTTGCAAAAAGTCTCGGGTGAAATTATTGGCCTTTTTGGAATTAGGTCCTGGTACTTCGTACAATGGACACTCTTGACCAACTGTATACAGTCCATTGACTTCACGAACACTGAATTCATTTCGAGTTCGAATGACCAAAAAGTCTGTAGTTGGTACATCTTGCTCATAAATTGGTGCCCGAAACATGTTGTTTTCCATAGCTTGTATTGTTTGGCCAGGTGACATTTGCCCCAAGAAAGGTGAAGTGTGTGCCAAATTGAGTTCGCCATAAGGTAACTTGGCTGCTTCCTCATTACTGTCTGTTCCAGGTTTACGTTTAAAGTAATTCTTGATTTTAGAACACATCCCAGTTAAACTTAACAATGGAGGATATTCTTCCATGAATTCCATGAGTAGGATTTCACCGTCTTTACCACTAGTGTCTTCTGGAGTACGCATGAAAAATATTTCACCACCACCGGCTTCTTCACGTTCTTTTTCTCGTTCTTTAGCACGTTTCTTCATATTTTTCATTAGTGGGTTGACTCCATGATAATTGCCAATGTTGGCCAAGACACCATGAGAGTATCTTTTTAGTGGACCTCGATGAAACAGTCTTAGTTTTGGTGCGCCAATAAAAGTAGGTACAAAAGGCGCTCTAAGTTCAACAACTGGAGTGGCATGTTGCAAAAATTCACCTGAAGTCACCTTGATTTGGGATTCATGGGTTTTAGGAGTGTAAAACTCATCATTAGACATATTGTAAGGATCTTTGTCAACTACTTTAGGAGGAGGGGGAGGCGATTCTTCTTCAATGACATTGATGATCCCTGATCTGTTCAACATCATCCTAGATTTCTTGACATGCTTTTGAATAATTTTGACCTTTTTGATTGGGCCTTCTTGAGGCAATGTTGCTGGATCAATGTCTTCAGGTATACCTAATATGATGTTATCATCATTAGGATCCACAGTTACCATTTTGGGTTCAAGTTTGACTGGCATTTTTTCATGATCCCAAATGACTTGATCTTCCCACCGACCATATGAAAGTTCTTCATTCTCAACAGAAAATATACTAAAGAATTCTTCATCTTGTCTGGGTCTCTTCAAATGCATTGTTTGTGGCTTAATACTGGTTAATTTCCCAGTCATCGAACCAGCAGTTCTGTTAAAGGAACTTGGTACCCATCCAGCAGCATTGGTTTTACTATTGAGTTTCTGAAGAACTTTGTGTCGTACATCATCACCATTCCAAATCACATCTTCTTCCCAATTGGCTTGAGTCACCATCAAAAATGCATCATCAGGAATCTTATTTTCAACTAGGTCTTTAGAAGTACTTGCTACTGGTTCTTGCTGAAGAATAGCATTTTCTTCATTCTTTTTCATGCCATAGTCAAAATCTTCAACTTTTTCTGGTAAACCTAACATGTCATACCAGTACTCAGCCGGTCCATTACGCCAATCAGTAGCCTGTGGACCTTTAGATTGTTTGACTTTGTTTGCCTTGACCTCTTCTTCATGTTTTTTGGCTTGAAAAGGTCGATGAAATCTTACAGCTTGGTCTTCAACATAAGCATCTGGATCGGTGGGAGGTGGTGCAAAATTCAAACTCCATTCACCTTTGGCCATCTTTGGTGGACTTTCAGGTTCACCTGATCCTTCTTCAGTCTTGAACCTACGCTTGACATTTTTCCAGATCCGTGGTTTGTATGAAGCTTTGATTGGAAATAATCTTGAAAATCGAAGAACTTTGTTTTCACGGAATTCAGGAAAGAGTTCCTTGACATCAACATTTTTGTATTTTTGGGGGAGCATTGATGCCAACGGTTTCTTAACTGGTCCTTGTGGAACTGATTTGGGAGGTGTTGATGGAGGTGGAGGTGCCACTGCAGGTGTGGCTGATGGTGGTGGCATTAGTTTGGTTTCATCTTGAGGCTCTTCTTTGATTTCAGTTTTGATTTCTGGTTCCTTTGGTTTCTCCTCTTCTGGAGTTTCTTTAGGTTCTGAAGATGACTTTGATTGTTCTGGTTCTTCATTTTTGATTTCTGATTCGTCTTCTTCTGATGTTGAATCGTCTGTTAAGGCATCTTTGATTGCTGAAAAATCCTCTGCGTCAGGATTCTGTGAACAAAAAAATCATGATGAAATTGGATGAAGTCTTATAAGTCACAGCTCACAGGACATTTCAAGTCTTGTTTTGACTTACCTTTGAACCAGCTTCGTAATCTTCATCGTTTTTTTCCTCTTTAGTCTCTTCTTCAATGATACTTTTCAAGCCAAGCACTGAAGATAAGCCACCCAATTTATTCTTAGAAGTTTCGTCAAGAAAACTGTCTTCCAATTTCCCATCTTGATCAATGTTTCCGAATAAGAAACCAGCAAGGTTTAAGCCTTTATCTGTGGGCTTTTCAGACTCTTCGTCACTTGAAGAATTGTCACTTGACATGATTCTTGATCTGAAGTCACACAAAAGTCTACAAATCAATGCATTCTATAATTTTCATCAAGATTTTTGAGTTTTGACGCGAAACTGAGATGTTTGTTTTGCAAATTGTTGTTGATGACAAACCGAACTAAGGCAATCTCAACTTATTCCGGCCAGTTTTACATTATTTTTTATTTCTTTTTATGCCAAATTATAAGTTTAAAAGAGATCAAAAAAATTTGTTCAAAATTAATGTGATAATTTCGAAAGAAAATATTTTCTTAAAAATCAAATATGTATTTGAAGATTTAAGACGAGCCTTAGATTTTTTGTTCAATATCTGTCGGTGAATTTGATAAAAAAAGTTGACAGAAAAATTGCAGAGACAAATAGATAATGAAAGAAAAATTGTGGGAGTTTTAATCGACAAAAAATGGCCGAAGGCGACATCATTCTTTTAGAGACACTTAAAAGGCAATTTCCAGAGTAAGTCTAAGTTTTCTTAAATTGAATGACAAATCAGTTTTTGTACTTCAATACGTATTTCCTTTTTTCTTAAAGAAATGAAGAATTATTTGAGTTCAAAAAGTTGGCAGATTTCAATGCCGATGCCGTTCTGGAGATTATTGCAAGCCTTATTAACCTAATCAAGGCTCCAGAAGTTCCTTTCAAGTCAGTTCAACCTCCAGTCTCAATGTCAGCTCGATACAAAATGGGATCAATGATTTCTGAGGCCATCAAAAATCTGGGATTTTCATCGAATGATATCGGTTACCAAACGTTCATTTATTGCCAAGAACAAGAATTACGTTCAGTTTTTATGTTCTTACTTGAACAATTGCCAAAAGAGACAAGTTCTGAGGAGTACGTCTATGAGGATCCCAAAGCTGAACAAAAACGGAAATTAGCAAGAAGTCTTGATAAAGTCCAAACCAATGAAGAAATCAAGAAACAATCTGCCTTTTCAAGCTGGGATGTGGAAGACATGAAAGACGAAGATTTGTTCAAGTTGTTGCCAAAGGAAACGCGTATGGCAGCTATTGAAGCTAAAATCAAGTTGAATTCATTGATTGAACACAATGAAAATCTGAAATTAACCGAAATATCCGAAGTTACAAAAAGTGAACCAATTAAAGAATTGAAAATCCAAAATGATGTTCCGGATAATCATGCGTCAGACGATCAAGCACTTGTCAGCAAAGTTGAACCGGTTGAAGTTGAACAAGAAGTCATTATAAAGGATTCGTCCAAACCTTCGGTGCCAAGTCAAGATTCCAAATTAGAAGCTTTAAAATTGAAAAAATCCCAAATGGAAGAGGAATTGGAACAGATCCATAAAGAATACAAAATGGATTATAAGAAATTGAAAGCCGACAGATTAGAATTGAAAAATCAGGAAGAAAATCAGATTGCATTGAGCGAAGAATTAAAAGTGAAGCAAAAAGAGGTGGAAAAACGGGACAAAATCCTCAAACTTTTGCCATCGGGCGAAGAAAACCTGCAAAAATTGAAAGAAATGGTGAGCAAAAAGAAGACAAAATTGCGTGGATTACAAGACCAATTCGAGCTTCACAAAGCATCCATCATCGAAGATAAAGACAAAATGGAAGGAGAAATCCGAAAATTGAAAATGGCTCAATCACAAAATGTCTTGAATAAAGAAATGAGTACAAAAGATCATATCAAATGGACAGAAGAAGAGCTTGAAAAACAAAAAGAATTGGGGCGAAAATTAGCTAAGCAACAAGAAAAAATCCCGAAAGATTTTGTCCCCAGGTCTGAGTACACTTCGCAAATCATGGATATTTTGAATAATGTGGCTAAGCAGAAAAATGAAACGAAAAAGGTCATTGAAGAGATTCGTACACTACAAAAAGATATCAATATGCAAGAAGGAAAATTGGGTCGAACTTATGCAGATGCTGATTACCTCTTATTTGAAGTAAGTTTTCTAAAAGAAAAGTCGTAAAAAATATTTGAGAACATAATTTTGTATTTTTCAGCAAGCAAAGCGGGACAAGTCTCTGGTACCAGCCTATCGTTCATTAGTAGAAATTCACAAAGCTTCTGATGACATAATTGAACTTATCCGCAAAACAGGGCAAATAAAAAGATCAACCATGTCAGTTCAAGAAACCATTCTAGCTGAAAAGAGCAAGAAAATTGAGGACAAATTGAACCAATTAAAAACTGATTTTGAAGTAATAAAACAAGAAAATGAACAATTGTCAAAATCGAATTGAAATACAACTACTGTGATATGTGACAAGGAAACCGTTGTTTGCGCCGCAATTTGCGGTTACACGCGCATCTAAGCGCGTTGCTTATTCGTCGGTGGTTTTTGGTTGATTTTCACATCTGTAGCGTAACCAACAAAAATTGATTTTGCTTTCTATTTTCATGTGGAGTAGTAGTTGCTTTCATTTAGTGTCGATTGCAAATCCCTCGGGAATACATCATCATGGATTACTCGTATACGCAAACAGATTTACGCGATGAGTTTTTAGAAACGCAAGCCTTCCACGACTTTTTACAAGATTCCCAAGATTCCTACAATGAACATTTCCATTCCAAAAGCAGCGGAGGAGACTCAGGATCCGAAGTTGAAAGTAGTCCACGCAAACGTCGAAGATGTCCTCGATCATCACCAGTTCAACAAATGCATCAACGACACGCGGCCAATTTACGAGAACGTAAAAGGATGCAATCCATTAATGATGCTTTTGAGGGCTTGAGGACTCATATCCCCACTTTACCTTATGAAAAAAGACTGAGCAAAGTCGATACTTTACGTTTAACCATTGGGTAAGAATATGTCAGTGGATGTTTTGGTGGTTGTTATCAGATCTGTTGTAGTAATCCCTTGCTTTGATCCTAGGTACATCAATTTTTTGGCGGAGATGGTAAGCTCTGATAACTCGGATGAATCCCAACTTCAAATCAAGGCTCAAAAAGAGGAAAAGAAGATCATCCTTCATAGCACCAAAGGTAGTCGTAAAATTGCACCTGCTTTCACTATTGTTTTGGTCCTCTATCTCCCACAGTAGAGTAGGCTTTCGCTTTACCGGTACATAGTACAGTGTTAGCAAACACCTGTCTTCTTACCTTTTGTCCATTTAATGTCCAGTCATTTAATGTGAGACAACAGACCCTCCCTCTGGATGAATCCTATTTTCATGGCTGACTCATCAATAAGACCTTTTGTTTTGGCATCAAATCGATAAGCACAACTCAACCCCTCTATTATTAGGCAGTCTGTTCACTTTGAATGAAAGTTATCGAATATAGTTTAGACACATTTCTGATAATTAATTTATATTTTTTTTTACTTGAAAAAAATAGTGAAAACGCAACGGTTCTTAGCTGTATCACACTATGTTTTTACGAAAAAAATGGAATTTTATTTCAATGTAATGTAGTAGTTTTTTCAGAGGTTACCTAATCTGATTTATGTACCATGAGTTCGGACACCCCGGACACCCCCATTTGTTAGTAAGGGACAGTTGTTTACCTAGCAATTTGTACATAAGGGTGTACCTTTCACTTAGAAACATATGTTAAGCAGTTTCAAATTGCCCTTAAACAAACTTGGGAGATGACACATAAAGGACATCATGGCAAAATAATCAATAAGAAAAGATCAGAAGCGCAGATAATGGAATTCTAAATGAAGTCAGTGATGATATAAAAAGGAACATCATTAGTTCATCATGACATGGGAGGCGTGAAAAAATGGATAGACAGAAGAGGAGGGGATGAATGCGTAAACCACTGTAGTACCACGAGAGTCATGTGTGCCAGAACGAATTTTTCAAAGGGCAGCTGCACTTGTGTCTAGCAATTACGACGACAACAGTGGCTTCAGAGTTGAACACACTGTTGTTATTACTTCCTGCTGCTTTCACATCTGTACAGTAACAAAAACCCTTCGATTAAATCGCAATTCCCAACCAGATATAAGAGTATCTCAAGAGTAGATGATTTGGTTAGATTCAAGCTGACTTTACTTCGCGGAAAAATTCGTGAAACTTTGTTTTCATTCAAAATGCACTGTGCAAACCTCCTTTCATTTTGACGATTTTTTTGACCACCTGCAATTGCAAAAAAAAAAAAAGAAAAAAAAAATGAAAACTCTTTAAATCTGGTGGGGGTAAATCGGTAGGAATCGAAATAAGTGTTGCTCTCTAACTCTAGTCCGCCGATTCCGCGATTAGCATTAAAGTGCACGCTCAGATTATCACGCCTGTCACGTCAAAAGGGATCAAGCTAGGAACTCAATTTAAAGAATTAGCATTTCGCTCACTTTTTTCCAATCTCAAACAGTTCTTTTAATAAGATTAAAAGTATATCTAACACATGCTTCTTTTTCAGGTTCTTATTTTCTTAGTCACAGTTTGAGTTGGTCCAATGATAAAGAAAATAATGGCATTTACCACAAAAAAGTTTGGATGCCAGAGTCGCCAAATTCCTCCTTATCTCCAGATAGCAATGACAATGATCAGCATGACAAGTACCTATCTTAACATTGTAACCCATAAATAGTGAAATAAAGTAAATCAATTAAAAGTGTGTCAAGTGATGATGTAGACAAGTTATAGCTGTGCCATCAACTTCAACACTAAACTTGTTGAGAAAGAGACATTTGTGTTCAAAAACTTCCGGAAAATCAGCTAAAGCCAAATTGCAAATATACCGCTTGATTTTTCCATGACAATAATTCACTGTATCTTCCCAAAGTGTTCGACGAATACAGATTCCTTGAGTGTAGTCTAAAGTCAGATCAGTATCTTGAACAACTCGTCCTCCATTTTGACTATAGAAATCCTGATTGATACGTATGAGAGTTTGAATGAAAATCTCTTCGGGAAATGAAATGTCGTGACACCAAATTCGAAAACTTTTACCAACTTCTGAATGTAAGATGAAGAGGATGAAATTTCGAGTTAAAATTGCTTCCTTCAAGCCCTGAAAAAAATTTCGAATTTTGATCATTGACTTTTTTTGAAATCTGAAAAGAAAACGACAAAACGTCGAACAGAAAACTGAAAAGTTGAGAAGAAACATAAAATCAGACTGATAAAGTAAGTCCAGGTCAAACTTATTTTGTAAGTTTTTTTTTTCTTTTTTTAAAATCAAATTAGTTTATAAAATGGAGAATTTAATTTTCTAAAATTATCAAAAGCAAGATTTTTTTAAAATGGCTAGATAGATCGCTAGAACGAAATTCTTCATTCAATTTTAGAATCTCAACTTGCCTGAAAAAAAGTACACGTCAAGAATTGAATTGTAAATATTCTCAGTTCGAGTACAGTGAAATTTTGAAAAATGTAAACGCAATTTTTTACAGTGACAAAAAGTGAAAGCTAGAAAGAATCCTTCAAAGCATTAAAAATTACGGTGAGGCCCAAATTTTGTTAAGATTTAGAACTTCCAAAAGACGTCACAAAAGTGTTGATACGAAATTCGATATTTTATCTTATTAGAAAAAAGTCAGTGCAAGGTCAAATTTCTTACGAAGGAATCTTTTGAAATGTCATAGTAGCAAACACGATCCGGATCATTACTAAGATAGTGAGTATTCGATTGAATTCTCGGATTATCTTCATTGTGTCAATAAAATTGACATTTCGACGAATTTTCATATCTGATCTGATTTTAACGAAGGCAAAAGTCTTATAATTTTTACCTTGAATATTTTCAACCCAAAAGGTGGCTTCGCTTTTTTGAGGGTAGTTTTTTTCGGGGTGAGATTGTAACGATGTAAATCATTGATATTCATGGTCTCGTATTTTTTATCCACTCTGTAATTTGTAAATTCATGAATGTCAATATTAGGTAAAGTATAAAGTAAAGAAATGTTATAGCTCACTTATTGACAGGACGTTTGTAAACAAAATTGATTCTTTCCGAATATTTATCCGGAAATTCATTGCTAATCACAGAACTCTTTCCTTTGAGATTTTGCACAATTTTTGTCAATTCTAATAGATTTAAAGAAGGCAATGCTGTCCCCGCCTGATTGATAAAATATTTCCATGTCTGATGCTTCTGTAATAACAATTCCATACATTCTAAATCTGCTTGTAACACTGAATAATCACTCCAAAATATTTCAACAGGATTTGGGGCAATGAATAAGACTGCTTGAGGATAGGAAACTAGATAAATGTTCAATAATTTTTGTACATTTTGTTTAAATTCTATAAACTTGCTTTTGGCCTCAAATTAGTTATAAGCCGACTCAAATTAGTTACAGGGTGTCCTAGCAAGTTTTGGCCTATTGCCTAATGAGCCATATTCCAAAGATCAGTAAAGTTAGGTACCGTCCAAAACTTGCAGGGCCACCATGTACAACAAAATCTCATTTTGTTTATAACTGTTGCAACTAAATTGAGGCCTTAGAAACCTTCTGGAGCTTTGGCATCTATGTAAATGCAGTAGGCATTTCCAGGATGGAACAATGTAGCCAATTGAGCTTCCAAAATACCAAGATTTCCATGTGTCGTTATACTGAATGCCAACTGCACTTCCATTTCTTGTGCATTATTCTGCAAAGTACAACATGCTATAGTAATGTCTAACTCAATCTTATAACAAATTACATTTTGACTAAGAAAAGTTGACATCTGGGTGAAATAGGTGGCTGAAGGATATTGTAGTCGTCCTTCAACTTTTTCCGTGTGAAAATGTAGGCTCCCATTTCGCACCAGTTGGTTGCAATGTGTCTCGTTTTTAGTATGCATCAATGGGCAATTCAGCTCTTGATCTAATTTTCCAAGAAGACCTTCAACATTAGGCGCCTCATAGTGTTTGAAAATGACCCCTCAAAGTCTCATTTTTTGAGGGGGCGATTTTCAAACACTGTGTATGTTCATACCTTTGATTTTTTGATGTATTCCAACACACTGTTCACGATCCTCAAACCCATCTCCATCTAGGTCATAAATACTTTTGTGTTTTTCATGCTTAACATTTTTTTGCTTGATTCTTTCCCATTGACGTTTCAGTGCATCTGGCATCAACACATTTTCCTCATCTAAACTATGAGGAAAAATCTTGACTTTGGGTCGATCTTTTCTTTCTTCATTTCCTCTTGGTACTACTCTTGCAACTTCATCAGATTCTTCATTATATTTCTGCACAGCTTTTTCGTCTTCTTCTCTTTGTTCCAAATGAGCTTCTATGTCAGTCAATTCCAACCACAATTGGATAGAAAAGATGAGTAAGACTGACAAAAATGCCCAGGTTTCAAAGCAGTATTTGCTCCTTCTACTTGGCCGTTGGTGATGTCGAGTCAGGGAAACTCTAACCTTTTTCATCGCTTCTTTTTTGTTGACTTCACATTTCAACTCAGCTCAGTACGTTTGCAGATACACACATGTGTGTGTGAGATACCTGATCCGTATTTTGCAACAAAAGTGCACTTGCAGTGCTGCTGCAGGGATGATGCTAGGAAATGGTTGCCAGCGGCCCCAAAATTACTTAGAAAAAGACAATTTTCATAGGTTTTGTGGCCTTCGGCAACTATTGCAAGGCCTTCAGTAGTTCCATCTTCCATCGCTTGACAAAAAAGATTTGGAATTTGTTGTTGATTCTTTCACATGGAGATGAGGAACAAGATTAAAAGTTTCGATTTATAGGCGCGAGGCATGTTGACGAGCAAAGGTCAAAATGAAGGTCAACATTTAGTTATAATTCTTTTGCCAAAATTAACATAAAAAGTTTGAAAATTTTCAAACTATAAGCGCGAGCAAAGGTTAGAATTTTACAAGTCTAAGAATTTTACAAATCTAAGAATTTTTACAAATCTAAGAATTAATAATAACAAACTTATAACAAACTTTAAAA
>LT727922.1:246424-339937 GCA_900157175.1 Oithona nana | reverse complement strand
ATTTAGTTATAACTTTTTTCCAAAATTAAAAAAAAAAAAATCGAACAAACTTGAACTACATGTACATTGTACATACTTGAAACAAATGGAAGAGAGCAGTCAATAAAAGCGCGAAACGGTCTCTTTTATAAAAGCGCTTCGCCTTCAATCCTTTTTGAAGTCTAAGCTGCTTTTGAGAGATGATCTTTTGAGGAGAGAAAAGACCAAAAAAGTTTCACAAGACTTCGAAAAATTCTTATGTAAAATTGAACATTATGACCAGGATAAGGAAGTTAGAATGAAATATGTAGTAAACCAAAATAAACCTAATACCGCTAATACCTATACAGTATACAGGGTGCAAAGAAAGTAACGTTACAGTTTACTGTATTGATTGCTACAGAAAGCTGGAACATTTCTTTCTTTGCACCCTGTAGAGGGAACGGTAATCTTCTTTTCTTTATTTTCACCCAAAAGTACAGGAAATATGTGGTGTAGACTTTTCTAATTGACTGGATGTGACGTAAAGGTTGAGAGAATTAATGGACACGTATCCAGCAACATAGTAGTGACTACAGCATCTGTATCCATATAAATTAGAATTGCAACTGCATACATATAGATATCATAAGTAGATAAAAATGAACAATGAGATGATTATTGATTAGGTTTGAGGCTGAATCATTCTTTTGCGTGATAAAGCAGACCCTAAGAATTTCAAAAGGAGTTCAACAAGTTCAAAGCATTGAATGAAACTGATACCCAAGAATAATGAAACTGAACCTCCAAGGCTTGACAGGAATGTCCAAGTGGTGAATTCAGGATCTTCTGCAACTTCTGATACATCCATGCTTCCATAGTAGATGGTGACCTAACATTAAAGATTTTTAATTATTCAACTTTTTAAAGTGTAAATTACATGATTGCAACTTACTTGCAAAAGGTTGTTGTTCACCATTGATTCTACTTCATCAATTGCACCTGCTGAAGAGTCATTTCCATGAAGTTGATAATTAGTCACAGCTTCGTAGGTGACTTCTTTGCCTTGGTATTTTGTTTCATATCTCTCAGCCAATACCGCCCAGTATTGATCAGAGGGCCACTTTATTTCTGATATTGAATGCTTAAAAAAAAACTCTTAAAGATATTTCACCATTAAAAGTTTGAATAGATACCTCATAATTTTCCACATAGCAGCTAGGTTTGCAAGGACAATTTTCACCTTTATTCTTGGCATATTCTTCCAAAGCATAAGTAGAGCAATTCCTTGATGTACTATTTTGAACAACAGAACAGAATTGCAAGTTTGTTGTATTGGCTTTTCCCAAGAAAAGTGCTTCCAACAAAAGAGGATCAAGACACTCACAAGTTTCATTGACATATTGAACTCTACAAGTGCTTTTGCAGTAATCTTCAGTGTATCTTACTGATGAAAAGTCAATAAGAGAACTTAGAATGGGGTTCTGCAGATATGTATCTGGATATTGATCAGAACATTGAGTGACGTAAGGAGCTGGTTGTCTTGTAACAACTTGTTTTAGGACTTTGATGGCAGTTTTGATGTTGGGTGAAAGTAAGATTGGTTTTGACAGAACCACAGGCATTGCATTTGGATCATTCAATGTCAATTGAAGTCCTGTTGTTGGAGATAACCCATATCTCATGTAGAATTCACTTTGGATATCAAAAATTAAATTCAGTCCATAATCTGGTCCAGAGGATCCTGTTTGTTCAGGTGTAATGCTTGAGTCCAGCCTTTCAAAGTTGTGAAGGTAGCAAACACCATATCTTGGTATAATCACTCTCTTGGCATCTTCATTGCTCATGGTCCTCTTACATTGATCAGTGACTTTCGTCAATCCCATAGTACATTTTTTTATAGTTTTGATAGGATGATGTGCCAAGTCAGATAATTCAGTCTAAAATGAAAAAAATAAGTTACACTAAAATTACTTTGATATGAAATGAAGACTTACATGATTGAGTGTCAAGTAGATTTCCATGAAGGCCTGATCAATTTCATCCTCTTTCATGCTTTTGTGCAATTCCTTGATATCCTCATAATTATACTTGTCATCACAAATTGAATAGTTACTTTCCACTTCTCCAATGATGGTCTTTTCAGCAATCTGAACAGCAACATCACATCCTGTAAGCTTATAAAGCTTACAAAGTCTTTCCACCTTGACTTCATTATGTTGGTCATATTCAAAAATCTTTTTCAGGAGATTTCCACAGTGAACTCGATTAATGTTACAAATGGTAACAGAGGGCAACTCAATGTGAGGTTTATGTGAAATCGAAAATGATGTAGTGACATTATAAGCTAGAAATTCATCAATTGTTTGTTTAGCCCCAATAAATGTGAAGTAAAGTGCAACACATGTCAATGTTGCCCATGCAAACTTCCAATACTTTTCAGCACTTGTTAAAGTTTGACCAAGGCCTCCAATAGTAGTAAAGCTTGAAAACCATTCACAAATGGTGTTGGTCATGGTTGAAGCTTAACTGACACTTGACGTCTGGAGTTGAAACAGTAGACCAACATGGTGGGGCCTTTCTCTATACAAATAGTCTTTAAAACGTTTTGTAACTGCAGAGTTCCAACTTTTCATAAATGTGATGCCTGTTATGCTTTTGTGACTCTGTTACTTTTTTTGAATAACTAGACACCCTAGTGTCACTCTATGTAATTAGATTCGTTTTGGATTTTCGTGAGTGTAGGTTGGGTCTTTTTATGTCATTCAGTTCACTGTTTGCTGTTTACCAAGTGTTAGGCAGTAATTCTTTTATGTACAAAGTTATGCTAGCCTTCGCTTCGTCACGTCACACAACTACGTAGAAAATGTATTTAAGGATCAAATATTTGCTTTAAAGACACCTTTTACGCTAGCTTCATCTACCTACCTTTTATGAAAACGTTTTCATGTAATTTTGATCGACAAAGTGAATTATCCTACGTAGTAAGTGTAATTGCTTATGTAATTGAATCCAATTTCCTCTCTTCCTAAATTGAAAATTCGCAATTATATCTACAAACGAAAAGTAATCTTGTTCCCAACTGAATGTAACTTACATTTGTACAAATGAGTTTGTCAAATACAGAAATGAACTTTCTAGAATCCAAACTTCAAATGTTTTGTGAAAATTTTATCTAGTAGATGAAAATTCCTCGTCCCTAATCTATGTAACACAAGGTGATGTTTAAAAGTTAGAACACATCTTCTAAAAGTGTCAATAGATTCGCATCATGACGTCAAAAAATCTTATCTTCTAAATGCTAGTTATGTGATCTTACCACTTTGCGGGCACCTTTGACAACATGAAGGTCATAATTTTTGCATTCGTTGCCGTTTTGGCTTTTACTCAAGCTAGCATTTTATTGGAACCAGCACAGTCTAAAAGTTATGAAAACTACAGTGTTTTGAGAGTTGAAGTACACACGAAAGAAGAATTTGAACTTTTGTCCACTGTGGGAGATCTTCATTTTTGGAATGAAGGGCGCGTTGGAGGTCATGCGGATGTAATGGTTTCTCCGGAGGCATTGCAAGAAGTGCAAAAACAACTTTTGAGGCGCAACTTTCAGTTTTCTACTATGATTGAAAATGTTGGAAAATTGATGCGGTTAGAAAAGGTACCTGCAGGAGGTGACCGCGATGAAGTCAAGGCAGAACATCCCATGACTTGGACAGAGTACCATTCTCAAGATGACGTCGAAGCTTACCTTGACTACTTGGCAGCTACTTATGATTTTGTTGAAGTTGAAAGCATTGGAGAGTCATATGAAGGAAGACCAATGAGAGTCATCAAGGCTTGCAAAGGAGGTTGTGGCAACAAACCTGCCATGTGGATCGATGGTGGCATTCATGCCAGAGAATGGATCAGCCCTGCAAGTGTGTCTTGGATGATCAAAGAAGTAATTGAAAATGATGCCAACCATCCTGAACTTTTAGAGAATCTAGATTGGTACATCCTGCCTATTCATAATCCTGATGGGTATGCCTACACACAATCTTCTGATAGATTATGGCGCAAGACAAGATCCAGCCACCCTGGTATTGGTCTTTGCAAGGGTACAGATGCAAACCGTAATTATGGGTATCACTGGAATGATGGAGGTTCTTCAAATCTTGGATGCTCAGACACCTATATGGGCCCAGAAGCTTTTTCTGAAGTGGAAAATCAAAATGTTAGGGATTTCATTCTTGCTCATAAAGATCAAATCAAGTTTTTCAATTCCATTCACTCCTACTCTCAATTGATTTTGTTGCCTTGGGGATTCACTACTTCAAATGCTCCAGGTTATGACAAGTTGTTGGATTTAGCTACCAAGGTATACTCTGCATATTTCTGTTAACATTGTGACAAATATGTTATTTATTTGAAAATACGATCTTTCAGGGTAATGAAGCTTTGTATAGTGTGCATCAAACATCATATGAAGTAGGATGTATTCCTTGTTTGCTGTACATTGCTTCTGGAGGATCAATGGATTGGGCTTTAGGTGAAGCTGGTATTCCCTACTCTTATGGCATGGAGCTCCGTGATACTGGCAGATACGGTTTCATTTTACCTGCTGATCAAATTATTCCCACTGCGGAAGAAACTTGGGCTTTCCACAAAACGGCTGCTGAAATTATTATTCAAGAGTTTGCTCAATAAACAATATTAAAAAATGACCTTCGTCCTATATTTGATTACCTAAGTAGCTTATTCTTATCAGTACTTTTGGCGTTATTCAAAGCGTTGACATCAGTAACTTAGCAATCAACATGCTGTCCAACGTACTTGTCTTCACTTTTGTTGTAACAATATCTGTGGCTCAACAAAAAAGTTATGACAATTTCAAAGTTTTCAGAGTAAAAACTTACACACAGCAAAATCTTGATACCTTATCTAAAATTGAAGGAATTGATTCATGGCATGATGGAAGGGTTGGTGGTCATGCTGATATCATGGTTGCTCCCTATGCGCTAGAAAAAGTCCAAGACATCCTACATAAAAATAATCTTAGCTATTCTACCATGATTGAAGATGTTCAACGTCTTATTGCAGAGGAAAAAGTATCAGCAGTCAATCCAATCAATTCAAATCACCCAATGACATGGGATAGTTACCATGACCAAGATGACATAGAAGCCTTTTTGGACTACTTTGTTGCTACTTATGAATTTGTTGAAGTTGAAAGCATTGGTGAATCTTATGAAGGAAGGCCCATGAGAGTCCTAAAGGTAAGACTAGTTTAGACCTTTCCTAGATAATCCAATCGCATTTATTGCTTTTAAGATTTGCAAAGGTGGATGTGGAGACAAGCCAACCATGTGGATAGATGCTGGTATACATGCCAGAGAATGGATCAGTCCAGCCACTTGCACTTGGATGATAAGAGAACTCATTGAAAATGATGCCAAACATCCTCAGCTTTTGGATGATCTAGATTGGTATATTTTACCCATTGTCAATCCAGATGGTTATGCTTTCACTCAAACTTCAGATCGACTTTGGCGGAAGACCAGGTCTGATTATGGACAATCTGGTTGCTATGGGGTTGATGCAAATAGAAACTGGGGATACCATTGGAATGATGGAGGCACTGAAGATAATGGCTGCTCTGATATCTACTTGGGCCCTGAACCATTTTCAGAAGTTGAAAATAGAAATGTCAGAGACTTTATTTTGGCTCATAAAGACCAAATCAAGTTTTTCAATACTTTGCATTCCTATGGTCAATTTATTTTGCTTCCTTGGGGATTTACTAGGACCGAAGCTCCAGATCATGAAAGACGCTTAGTTTTTGCTACACAGGTAAATACAAAAAAAAAAAAAATTTGAAACCCCACTTCTTCTCTATTTATGTTGTTTTTAAAAAAAAGGCAAATGAAGCATTGATGAATGTCCATGGAAAATTCTACGATGTTGGATGCATCCCTTGCATTTTATATGAAGCTTCTGGTGGATCACTTGATTGGGCTTTGGGAGAAGCTGGTATTCCATATTCTTTTGCTATGGAGTTGAGAGACTTTGGTGTCAATGGGTTTCTTTTGCCACCAGCTGAAATTATTCCTACTGCCGAAGAAGCTTGGGCTTTTCATGAAACTGCTGCCAAGATGATTATTGAAGAATTTGTAAAATAAACTTTGAAAATCAATTCTCATTTTTCCTGAATGTTGTATGTGTAATCAAATACTGACCTTGAATGAATCTTAATTTCAACTAAAATCCTGTTTAAAAGAAAATTTACGCCAATTTTATACCTACATTCAGTTCATAAGTAACGCGATGATAACTACTTTTGGAATTTCTATATTGGCATTTACTTGTCAGGCAGCAAAGTTACCAAGTTCGGAAATCAAAGTCAATGCCACTGATTATCAATTGATTTCATGGAAGAAATACAATTCAATGAGTGATATCAATGATTATATGGGATACCTATCATCTATCTATGATTTTGTGACTGTAGAGGAAATCGGCCGATCATTCGAAAATAGACCAATGAAGGTTCTGAAGGTAAGTAATGTAATCCTAAAAGTATTTGCATCAAACCAAGAAAGCATGATTTCAGGTGTGTAGGGGTGGTTGTGGTCATAAGCCTGCAATGTGGATAGATGGCGGAACTCATGCTCGTGAGTGGATTTCTCCGGCAGTTGTTACTTGGATGATGAAAGAGGTTGTAGAAAAAGACTGTAGGCATCCTCATCTCACGGATAAGTTGGATTGGTATTTTTTACCTGTTTTGAACCCTGATGGTTATGAATACAGTAGGAAGCCTGGAAACAGAATGTGGAGGAAAACAAGATCCTGTTATGAGAAATCGTGTAATGATACTTGTAGAGGTGTTGATCCTAACAGAAATTGGAACTATCAGTGGAATCAAGGAGGTTCTTCCGAAGATCCATGTGACTTGACATTTATGGGCTATCGACCATTTTCTGAAGTAGAAAACCAAAACGTTCGGACTTTCATCCTTAGACAAAAGTACAAAATTAAATTCTTCAATTCTCTACATTCGTATATGCAAGCCGTCATACTTCCGTGGTGCTATACAAACGACTTTAGGCCAAGGGATTTCTTCAAGATGAAAATCATGGCAGAAAGAGTAAGAACTAATTTCTTCTGCAAAATAAACTCGACTCTAATTACACAAGTTAATATGCCTAATTACTTTCTTTTGCAGGGAGTAGCAGCCTTAAAAGCTGTCCATGGATACCAATACAGCGTTGGTAATTGTCAATCTTTATTGCGATACACCGTGTCTGGAGTATCTGCTGATTGGGCACTTGCTGTGGGTAAAATTCCATATTCTTTTGGCATGGAACTTCGCCCTGACAATTTTACTCCTGGCTTTAAGTTACCTGCTAGTGAAATAATTCCAACTGGACAAGAAACTTGGGCATTTCATGAAGTGGCAGCACAAATGATCATCTTTGAGTTTGTCCCTTAAAATTCTTTTGAAATAAATATTGTGGAAGTTAAAAAACCAGCAATAATGTCAAAAACAGATTAAGATTATTAAAGAAGTTTTAATGCCTACATAGATAGGTATGTTGATAAATTCTCACAAGTATGCAAAGAAAAAATTCCTCAACCATGACGCTATAGTAAAGGGCCTTCCCCAGATTCTCAGAAACGCTTTAAAATGCTATGCATTGTTCTCCAAATCTATGAGACACACATAAAATTCCCCACTAAATTCTAGTCAAACCAGTAGCACAACAGTATGATGACAACATGGTTTACGGCAAGACATGGTTAATACTCTTTCTTAGCTGCAATGCAGCTTTGAGTCAAGTTTTATTTGGTGATGACAATAGAAGTTCAGTTTCATTTGATGAAAGTCCACAAATTGATAATGACGTGAATATTCAAAATATTCTTGGAATTAAGGAGTCAGACTCTCAAGTA
Organism: Oithona nana; assembly: GCA_900157175.1. NCBI lineage: Eukaryota > Metazoa > Arthropoda > Copepoda > Cyclopoida > Oithonidae > Oithona > Oithona nana. Next base: position 332,053 of record LT727922.1, on the reverse strand, counting down.
CAGACCAGATTTAGTTTGTAAGTAAATTAAAGATCATAAAAGGTGTAAGAGGATAATTTTTTTTTTTGACGTTTCAAGTGGAAATCCAAAACCAAAGAAAGGACAGTCTTGCACAGACCCCAGAGGTAAACCAGGTACCTGTCAGTACATATTTGAAAGGCCTTGTCGAAGAGTTCTTAGAGCAATCAGAAGATTAGGTATCACTCCGTCAGTTTTGGACTTTTTGAGGGCTGCTATTAAGTCTCCATGTGGATTTGAAGAATTTGATTTCACTTTATGTTGTCATGACCCAAGAAAATCTACACCCACTCAAAGACCTACCCAAAGGCCAACCCAACGGCCTACTACCCAAAGGCCCACTGAGGCACCAACCCCATCATGTGGTATTTCAGAATCAACCAATAATAGGATTATTGGGGGTCAAGAAGTGACAAGTGCCCAAAAATGGGCTTGGGCAGCTATCTTGGGAATTCCTAATGGCAACAGAATTAGAGTTTTGTGTGGAGGTACTTTAATCAATGACCGATATGTCCTGACAGCGGCCCATTGCTTTGGTGGAACTGATCCAACCCATGTTAGACTGGGTGAACTGGACATAGCTTCATTTGATAATCGACACCAAGATATTAGAATTGGTTCAAAAATCATCCATCCCAATTGGTCTAGAAGAACTTTGAAGAATGACATTGCTTTGGTCCGGATGGTCAGTACACCGAGACCAGCATTGAACAAACCGGTCTGCTTACCCTACAGCTATGTCAATGTCAGACCTGAAAATCTTAAGGAAGGTGGAGTTGTCATTGGATGGGGAGCCATTGATAACCATGACAAAGCTACAGTAGATACTTTGAGGGAAGCCATTCTTCCAATTGAATCAGTATCTTCTTGTAACAGAAAGTATTCTGATACTAATGTCAATATTGGCAATGATCAAATTTGTGCTGGATTGGGAAATAAGGATACTTGTCAAGGAGACTCAGGTGGTCCTATGTTGAGTCTTGAAAGAGATGGAAGCAGATGGTCGATCATTGGTATCACTTCCTTTGGAGTAGATTGTGCAGATACAAGATTTCCTGGTGTTTACACTAGAGTGGATAAATACTTAGACTGGATTGAACAAAATACTAAATAATAAAGTAAACCGTTGCCTATCAAATTGAACTAGTTTATTAAAAAGACTCTTCCGCATATATATAGTCGGCAGTATTTTCTTTTGACTCTACAGGAATTGAAATACTGCGTTTGGTCTGTCTTGACTTTATCAAGAACTATAAGAAGCTAGGACTCTGGGGCCACAGTGTACCGCCCCTTCTCAGAAAAATTATCAAGGAAGGAAATATGTTATCACATTTGGAATTTCCAACGATTCGTGAACTAGTCTTTTTAACAGATTTCTTGCACAATGATGCAAAGAAAACACTTTTTCGCGTTTGTATTGTTGGGATGGGCTTTGCAGTGCCAAGGTGCAGATGTGCAAGAAAAGCTCAAAAGTTATGACCATTTTAAGGTTGTCAAAATACAGACTTCCAGTGAGGATGTTCTGCATGAGCTAGAAGCATTTGATGGGCTTGACTTGTGGAAAGTGAGCTTAATGAAGGGAAACATTGATGTAATGGTACCGCCATCTATGTACCCAACACTGACTTCATTTTTGGTCCAAAGCAACCTAACATTTTCTACAATGATTGAGGATGTTGGCAAACTTATCCATCCCAAACAGGTATGTACGTTTTACTTAGTTTTTACAGTAATTTTTTCATTCAATTTTCAGAACGGCAAGTCGAAATCTGGAAGCAAAGAAGAAGAAAAAGATGATACCTACCACTCAGTTGATGACATCTATAATTATCTTACCGAGGTTGAGAAGAGATATGCCTTTGTATCCATTGATGAAATTGGTTTAACTTTTGAAAAAAGGCCTATGAAAGTCCTGAAAGTATGTTCTATCTTTTGAAATTGATAAGATTCTAATTTTTTTTGTTGAAAGGTCTGCAAGGATGGTTGTGGTCACAAACCTGCCATATGGGTTGATGGTGGTATTCATGCTAGGTATACAATTTTTCTACTCATTCTGTTCATTATCTAAGAATAAGTTTGAGCTTTCAGGGAGTGGATTTCTCCTGTGACTGTCATATTGATGATCAAAGCACTTCTTGAAAATCCTGGACATAGTCAAAGCCATTCCAACCTGATTGACAAGTTAGATTGGTACTTTCTGCCAGTTTTGAATCCTGATGGCTATGCCCAATCCAAGAAAGATAGATTGTGGAGAAAAACAAGATCTTGCTTTGATTGTCCAACTGGAGAAAAATGTACAGGAGTTGATGCCAACAGAAACTGGGGTTATAAGTGGAAGCAAGGTGAACCTTTTGAAGAGGGGGATACCAATGATCCTTGCAATGACAGGTATCAAACTTACCGAGGTCCAGAACCATTTTCTGAAATTGAAACCCAAAATGTTCGTGACTTTATCCTTGCTCACAAAGACCAAATCAAGCTTTTCAACACACTTCATGCTTATGGTCAATACATTTTATTGCCCTGGAGCTATACCAATGCTGTAAAACCTTCAACCTATGATCAAATGTTTGAATTGGCCCAAAAAGGAAATGAAGCCTTGTTCAAAGTTCATGGTACAAAGTATTCCATTGGTACAGGCCCAGATCTTATTGGGTATGTAGCCTCTGGAGTTTCTTTTGATTGGGCCTTGGGTGATGCTGGAATTCCATATGTTATGTGCATGGAGTTGCCTCCACATTGTGATGAGGATGATTATGACTGCTTCATGAAAGGATTTATGGTCCCAAAGGAAAGAATTGTACCAACTGCCGAAGAGGTATGGGCATTTCATGAAGAAGTAGCAAAATTGCTCATTGTAGAATTTGCCCCTTGAAAAATTATCAAACAAAAAAACGTTTGTGTTGTCTTTGCTTATGTACATGATTTGAAATAAACATATAATTAAGCCTCTTTGACGTCATTTGCTTATCTTACATTTTTCAAATAGGTTCATGGCCAAGACTTGAGAGTTTTTAATGCTTGCTTGACCTTACAATGAACAAGGTACTTTTTGTTACTCTCGCCATTTTGGCACTTTGTAAAGGCCAAAAAAGTTATGAAAACTACAAGGTCTTCAGAGTTGATGTACCATCTCAGGAGACTTTTGATTTACTATCATCTTTCTCTGCCATTCATTTTTGGAATGAAGGACGGGTAGGAAGTCATGCTGATGTCATGGTTGCCCCTCAAAACTTGGCTGAGGTTGAATACAAACTTAAAAGGTACAATTTTGAATTCAACATCATGGTTGAAAATGTTGGAGATTTGATTCGCTTGGAAAAAGTTCCTGTGTCTAATCAACGTGAGGATGTCAATACAAAACATTCCATGGACTGGAATGAGTACCATAGCCAAGATGATATTGAAACATATTTGGACTACTTGGCATCTACTTATGATTTTGTTGATGTTGAAAGCATTGGCCAATCATATGAAGGAAGGCCAATGAGAGTCCTCAAGGCTTGTAAAGGAGGCTGTGGCAATAAACCTGCCATGTGGATTGATGGTGGCATTCATGCTAGAGAATGGATCAGCCCTGCAAGTGTATCTTGGATGATGAAAGAATTAATTGAAAATGATGCCAGTCATCCTGAACTTTTGAAAAATCTGGATTGGTACATTCTGGCAATTGTAAACCCTGATGGGTATGCTTATACCCAATCATCTGATCGAATGTGGCGTAAAACAAGATCTACATATGAGGATCAAGACTACGGCTGTTATGGAACAGATGCTAATCGAAATTGGGGATACCACTGGAACGATGGAGGTTCTTCAGATTATGGATGTTCTGAAACCTTTATGGGACCTTCGGCTTTTTCAGAAGTGGAAAATCAAAACATCAGGGATTTTGTGTATGCCCATAAAGATCAGATCAAGTTTTTCAATACCATACATTCCTATTCTCAATTGATTTTGCTGCCATGGGGTTTCACTTATGAAGATGCCCCAGGTTATGATAAGCTTATGGCTTTAGCTACAAAGGTATTTACGTACAGTTGTATATTGTGTTTTCAAAGTTACAAAAAGGATTTTTTTGTTTCCTAGGCAAATGAGGCCTTGTTCAATGTCCATGGCAAATACTATGATGTAGGTTGTATTCCTTGCCTGCTCTACACTGCTTCCGGAGGATCAATGGATTGGGCACTTGGTGAAGCTGGCATTCCCTACTCGTATGGCATGGAGCTCCGGGATACTGGAAATTATGGATTTCTTCTACCTGCGAGCCAAATCATTCCAACTGCAGAAGAAACTTGGGCCTTCCACAAGACTGCTGCTGAAGTGATTATTGAAGAATTTACCATTCCTTGAAGGATCAATGATGATATGTATTTCCAAAAATAAAACTTGGTTTTGAATATAGTTGTATGTACTAAGGAGAGGAAGGTATTAGGGGTTTTAGTCTAGCCGGTGGTTTCTTCTTACTTTCCTCACCAGTAGAAAGTTTTCTGGGATAACTAGCAATAATTTCCTTTACCAAAATAGTTTCTGCTTCTTCTACACTCTTCTGTCTATCTGTCAACCTTTTCAGAACACGCAAACCAGTGGCCTTTTGTAGCTCTAAAGTACACGGGAAAAAAGGTCAAATTAGACAACCTTATTTACATAAGACCCTAAATAATATACTGCACCTGGATATCCCAAGGAAAACTGTTTTGTCCTGGCAACTACATGATGCTGATGCATCAATTTACTTGCTTCTTCAGGATCAAAAGCAGTCCGTGCTAAAAGGCGTTGCATCATAGCATTATCTTGTGTCAATAAACTGAAAAAGTGAAACGTTGTTACATATTAGAAAGTTTCTCCTTAGAAAAAAGGCTATGTATCATCATCTTACTCTTGAGTACCATCACTTTTTGCTGATGCCAGAAACTTTTTAAAAACTTTGGGTTGCAGATCATGATTTTGCTTTTCTGTTTCCTGGTTAATTCTTGCTTCTAATTCCATGTCTTCGCTCCATTCTTCAAATGATTTGGAAGAGGATAAAATGGCATCTTCATCTGACGATGTGTTGTCGTTGTCAGCATCACAATCTTCTGTATCAGCAAACAAGATGTCAGCAAACAAATCGTGGACTCCTTGTTGATTGACATATCTGCTGTCCTCTTCATCTTTTAGATAGGTTGCACTGAAATGTAAGTAAGATTTTGCTTTGGTTTCCATAGGCAGGGAAAGAAGACTACGTCTGTTTCCCTCGATTCATTCTTCAAAATACATTCATCTTTACAACTTACAGTGAAGTACATCTTTACTTTTTTTAATGCAGTTTCCATTCATTTTTTTGAAAAGCACACAAGGTATGCATAATACCCATCTTTCAAATTACCTTTGAGCTCTCGTTATCCCAGCAATATCCTTCAAAGCTTGTTCCACAGGAAATTGACGATGAGACGTGGAAGACATTGAAAGTCTGGGTGTACCTCGATTCACTGAGGAAGCTTCTCCTCCTGCTTTGATCAAATCATCACATTACGTATCAGGAAAATGGAAATCAAATCTTTGACTTACTATTGCCCTGATTAACTTCCGTCTTCGACTGAATCCTGTTTGTTGTCATAGTGGAGGAATATTGTTCCACTTCCAAGAACTGTTCCATTTCACCTTCGGTCAAGTCAAGGTCTTGTTGAGGGTGCTGTCGATCGAGTTGAACTGCTTTTCGCCTTAAAGCGGATTTAGGCCTACACTCTTTCGTGACCGACATGATTTTCTAAGGAAGAAGAAGCAACACTAACAAAAATTGGTTTTTTGGCTCGAGTGGAGCAAGGGCAAATTGTTCCTTTTAAAAATACTTCAAAGAATCCAATTTAGAAACTTTTCAGAAAAATGACCTTACAGCTTGAACGACAGGATCAAAGTGATTCTAAAATTCTAAAAAAGAAAATCCCAAATAGACTTTGGACATCTAAATAGAATTTTTATAAAGGGAACTTACTTTAGTTTGGCACACTATGTTATCGCTTAGAACCATCAACAGCCAGGAAGTTACTAGCAACGCCGAGGGCCAACAAGGACTAAAAAAGCGGCAGCTAGTTTATGATTACAGTTGCACTAATACTGCTACACTAAAATACACCAACAGCTTCTTGAATACACTATTATTTATGCAAGTTGCAAAGGTAATGGTAAGGGCCTTATTCATGGTTGCCTTCCTAGTATTTTATGTCTATGGTACACTAAACTGTAGGTAGTACTATTACTCGACTGGCAATACACAAATGATGATGCAGTAATGGCAAGAAATGCGAGTAGCGCACGCATTTTTCAGAAGGTGTGGTTTGTGATATAACCTCCTAGACTTTCTCAACTGCAGCCAAGACATAGTATCAGACAAGGAAAATTACTATTCTTGATACATTTTCTTCTTTGCTTACATACTTTACATACTGTATTCTTAGATATGTTTTTTATTCATTTCATCCAAAGAAAAATACATTAAGTAAATTACAGATTTGAATTTTCTCTTCTTAAGCTGTATTTGGAAAGCAACGGAGGTAGGAGGAATAAGGAACGAAGGTACCGGTGTAATACAGTAGCTGGTGGTGGTAGAAGCAACTTTTGTTCTCTCTTGATAATATTGCAGTGGCAGTCAGACACGCGAACTGACAAAAGTTTCCTTTTTCGCAAGAGCAACATAAAAGGCTGACTTTGCGTCACTTGCTAGCTTGTACTACTACTAACTTTCAAGTACTTTTGGCCGCATTGGCAATTAGGTAAAGTTCCAAAATGTAGTACATTCTCCTCTTTAGCTTCATTGGATGATGTTACAGTTTTGATGGATGCATTTAAAGCATGTAAGGGACATACTTCAATGGCAAACGGATCAGTACAATTACAATTCATTGTTTTTTTGTTTAGACTACGAAAATAACATTCACTTTTTTGGCTGATGTATGAATTGTTAGGGACTGTATCAGGATCTGTATCGCAACAGGACATTGATGGTCAAATGTAAGCGGGCCTACTGCCAGATTCAGATCTAAAGGAAGAAAAAAGAGAGATAAGAAAACGAGACTTTTTGTAGAGAGTTTCAACTACTGTTAGACATGATGCGTGCATTAGTTGGTATAATACATTCATCGGTGCATGTGATACATCTATCCTGATCTGATTTAGGAAGCAATGAAGCTTTTCCTTCAGCATTCATTGTATTGTGACTCTACTACGTAATATTACCTTGGGTGGGATCCAGCAGACATGGAGTGTCCTCCATTGGAAGTTGTAGTCACAGCAGCACGACTCTTATTCATCCGTAATCCATGGTTGTTCGTCACCACTCCTCGTTCCTGATGCTTACAACAAAACTTGGCGGATGTGTTCTCTGGACTGGGTTGTCTGGCAACGCTTTCTTCGACAACTCCCAAGCTGGGTAACCCAGTCATTCGACCATTTCGCCAACATTGACCCAAAGCTTTTGTGAAGCCTTCACGAAAATGTTTAGACATGAATCCATAGATAATGGGATTCAAAGCACTGTAAAGAGGTAAACAAAATCCATTTAAAAAGGTTAAATATGTATTTTTCAAATATTCTATTGAAAATATTTATTTCGATGAAGTTGACTTGGTTTACTTTTCAAAAACAAACAAAAAAGAAGAAGGCCTCTTTGCACTTTTAAGGATAAATGCAATACACACTTTAGATGTAAGCAAACATCTGATGCATGTTTGTTTTTGGACAACAAATAATTACCAATTTGTTAGAAAGCACTCTGCTAGGTGTTGTATCTTACCTATTGAGATAAGCCATCAAGATGAAAGATGTTTTAGCATGTTTCAAAATTCCATCCAATTGCATCGAAATGCACCCAAAAGCTTGTAATAGCAAAAAAGTCAAGTAAGGTGTCCAACAAAGAGCAAAGACCACAATTATGACAATCAGCATTTTGATGACTCTTCTGAACTTTTTCAATGCTTTGTCTTGCACTACATACTCATTATTCAATGGAATCCAATGTTTCTTTTTATCTGTTTCATCTTTAGGTACCATAATTTCCTGTAATTTGATGTGATGCATCAATGCATTGACCACCATCCATTTTAGAAGCTTCTACTTACCTCTTTACTCTTCTTAAAATGACAAGAATGGCAACAGGAACAACAACTAGATGGAGCTTTCAATTTAGTCACGTTCCTTGAAGAGTTTGATGGTGTATGTTTGAGATCTTTCATGACCATTGTATCCACTTCTTGAACAGCAGGCTTCCATTTTCTACTCGAATGTCTCTTCTTCAAACTAGACCAAGTTCTATCAGAGCGGCACCAATTTCTGTAATTGATTTTTGAAAAATACCTACTGTACTAAAAAAAACAAGACTGAAAAGACTTCCAGTCTATAAGCGCGAGCAAATACAAAAAAGTATGATTATAGGAATCAATTTCTAAAGTGAATGAAAACTTGATTATGAATGATCAAGTAAGATCACGAATGATCAAATAAGATACATATATGAAAGAACAAATTTTTCAAAAGTGAAAAAACTGACGAAAAAAAAAAAGAGGTGAGAGCTAGAAGCGCGAGACTGAGCTCGCGCTTAAAAATGACTTTTTAAAAGGGCTTCTTACTGATTAGTTTTCTGACTTCCTCTTTCTGCAGTTAAAGTCCTTCTTTCTTTCATACATTGACACAATTTTCTAGCTATTGCTCCATAAGCTGCCATCATGATACCGCCAGGTATCAACAGTAAAATGATAGTAAAGTAAACTTCATGAGCAGGCCAATACCAAGCTGGTAATTCTGATCCAAAATCTACATCACCTCCACGAACACACCAAAAGGCTTTTTGTACCATTCCAACTTCCAAGTGCTCCTGAAAATGATTGATTCATGGTAGCAAAAGGTGTTATAAATGGTAAAATATTTACCTGGACGATGAGTGTTGGTAAGGCCAGGATAAATGATAGGATCCAGACTCCAAATACGACCTTGATGGATTTTCCCACGGTACAGAAAGATTTGGCTTTCATGGGATGAACTATTGCATAACATCTAGATAGGGACACAAAGACAAATTAAGACTAATTAAGCCAGAGTAGAAATATATGTAATGTAATGTCTTATGTACCTTTCAATACTCATTACAGTCAAGTTGAGTACAGAGGCCACGGCAGATACATTTTGCATGTAATTGACAAACTTGCACAAAAACAAGCCAAATGTCCATGAAAATGAAAACAATTCAGCCAACTTGACTGGAATACATATCAGACAGAGTAGCAAATCAGCTAATGCTAAAGAGGCCAAAAATACATTGGTTGGACTCTTCATTTTCTTGTATCCTAATATTGCTACCAAGATCAACAGGTTTCCAATCACACCCAAAAGCAACGTCAATCTGAAAATGTTAAACTACAATGTTTGAAAAATTCCCCTTTGAGTAATCTATGCGTGACTTTAACATTTTTTAACATGCAGAGAGTTTTAGGGCCGTTAGATTGCACAGGAAATGAGGCAACTTTTTTTAAAGCAGTGTTCTTACATGTAAATAACTAATGGAGGTATCAGTTCTTCCCAAAAGTAGATTCCCCAAGTTTTGTCTGGATCCCAAGTATGTTCACACATATTATACAGCCTCATTAGTTGTTCCAAGTTTTGTGACAGGTTCAAAGCTTCTACATGTTCAAGCCTCAGCGAGCAGTTTTTGGCTGCAGCCTCCACATCTTCCATATCAAAGTCCATTTCTTCTTTTGGGGGTTTTGTAGTTAGTCAACCTCACGCTTAACTTGGCCTTTGAAGACTGCGTAGGAGGAGGCTGGGGATGCGAGAAAGTAGAGAGAAGACGACGCGCTTCCTCTTCTCTCTACAATCATAAATCTTTACTCTTATTGTACTTTATTGGGTCACCAATTACATAGAATTACATTACAAAACAGCAAGTCACAGAACAATTATTTTCAACAGTATTTATTTGGGTGTCAAAGCTGCCAAATCTGCAGCATTAGTAAAATGCAATTCAATCTCCTCTAAAAGCGAATGTCCATGTTCTAAAAAGTCCTCTTCGTCTTCGTAATCCATGTCTTCGTCATCATCTAACACTTTGGGTAAAGGAGGCTGCAAAGGTACAAAAATTATTGAAATTTTAAACGCTCAAATGGATGTCGACATCAAACTTACTGCATCCTGAATACCCAATCTGTCCAAAACGTCTTGATGGTATCCTGCCAATTTGGCTTTGATTTCCACTGATCCTTCTTTTCCCTTGGCCTTCAAAACTTGTCGCGCTGAAAAATACATGAGAGGTGATGCATCATTGAAAGTTATCATAGTTCAATAGTTTCCGCTTACGTTTGGTATTGATTTTAGCAAATTGGCTTAATTCCACTTGAGGAATGGTAGGATAAGCCGTTTGCAACTCCAAAACGGTTTCATCTGACAACTTAGTCTCAATTTTCAAGCTATCCACATTAGTGAAGGTCCTTCCATCCTTGTCTTTCAAGGTAAAAGTCAAAGCTAAATCTTTGTCCTTGTTGCCCAATACTTTGCCATGCTTAGCACTATGCACGAAATTGGTTCCTTCTTCCACATGCGCATACTTGAAAGTTAATTTAGAAGGCATTCCACATTCCACGGGAATAGTTTTCTCCTCTGAGCTTACTCTCCTAAGTAAAGATTTTACATTGAATAATTTTAGACTTAGTAGAAAGATTAGCAAAACTCACGTGTTCAATTCAGATTTACTGTTGCCAATGATGAAAGAGACTTCAGTGATGCCTTCTTTCAAACATGTCACATCATAGACATGTTCAGGTTTGTAGGATCCATCTTCCTGTTTAGTCTCACCAACATGGGTCACTTTAGCAATGTTGACATCTTCAACTTCCATGTGTTTGTAATGAGCTGAGGGTTGGTTTGGCCAGGGGTTGGGTCCACCCCTCAGTACCAACTTAGTTGTGGAACCCACAGGTAAAAGGATTTTAGGCCTATCATTTCTTTGGTCAACTTTAGGATGGAGAACACTTAAAGATGCATAAGCAGAGATTGTGGCATGGGATCGTAAAGTTCTTCCAGAGGTTGGTTCCAAGTAACTGATAGTTACTTTTGTGGTAGCAGAAGAAACTCCAGGTTTGGCTTTAATATTGAAATGAGCACAATAGCCTGCACCTTGTGGGTTACCCAAAGTAGATTTGGATTCAACTTCAAAGTTTTCAGAGTCTGACAGTTTGACTTCATAAGGTACAGTAGAGCAGTCAGTGTACATTGCCTTTTCATTAGTGATTGGTAGCAATGTATAGAATTTCACACTGCCTCTCCAAATACCACCAGTGGTGAATTCAGTGGTGGGGGCTTCCAATTCTACATGGGTAGGGGGTAAAATGTGGACATCAGCTTCATCATAATTGCTGTCTCCCTTGGGCATGTAAACTTTGACTTTGAAGGAAACTGGACCATTGGGAATGGATAAGGCATGGCCTTCATTATCAATGGTGGCTGCCTCAGGGTTATCTACTGAGTATGAGAAAACTTGGCCACCTCCTTCAGCCTGAGCAGATCAGATTTGGTTAGTCTTAATGGTTTTAAAGATTCTATATATAAATGTGTACCTTGTAGTTAAGAGTGTAGTTAGGTTTGGTGTTTTCATCCCAAGGTAACAAAGTGAACTTTGGTTTCATAGTCACTTGTTCATAAACTTCAAAGTCAGTGCTTCCTTTGACATGAGGAATGATCTCCAACTCTTCCTCTTCTTCATTCAAAACTGACCTCAAATTGGCTTTAACCTTGCCTAATCCCCGGGATGTTACGCGTACCTTTGCTTCTAAACCATTTTCTGTTACAGATAAGATCTCAAATTGCCTGGGAAAGGTCGTCTTGCACAAAATATTCTGTTATGTAGGGAGAGGGGGAAAGAAATAATAGTATTAAAGTACCAATAAGAAGATTACAGGATAAGACAAGTACCTCCGAGGGATAGATGGGGCGGCCTTCTTTGGTAAAAACGTTGACCTTAATTGTGTACTCATGACCCAAAATCAGTTGTTTTGAGTCAGAATGGGGCTCAGCGGTCACTGTAACACTTCCAGCTTTGGATACACGGATAGGCATTCCTTTGATAATTTCACCCTCGCTGTTTTTGACAAAAACCGTCGTTTCTCCAACTGTGACTGCAGTCACATTATTTGACTTACTGTCAAGTGTGACATATTCGGTTTCTTTGACTTCAAAAGTGTAATCTCTATCTTCACCCGTTGTTTTGAGTTCTGTAGAGAAGAAGTCACATCAAAAAACATGTTTGCAATGCATGTCAGAAAGGCCCAAAAACTTTTTTAATCTTACTTACCTCTGAGGGTAGGTTTTCCTTGTTCGTTTAGGACTCCACTCTTTTCGAAAAGTTTCAGTTGGGCAGTTCCACCTTCTAGCAAGAAAGCACCATCGGGTTCAATGACAAGACTGGCAGTAACGCTAAATTCCAAGTAAGCAGGTTCCACTTTCTGTATTGAAGAATTTCATTATTACCTTCTAAAGCACTAATATAGAAAACCAACGAGTGAGCGAAGAGAACGAGCAAAGTTTTTTTTTTGCTTTTTGCGTGTCTAATCACAAACCAAATATTAACGACCAGAGCTCGCTACGCTCGCTTATTACAATACTACCTCGTAGTTTGGATCGGAAACCACTGCAATGACCGCTCCTTTTCCGGCACCGATGGCTTTAACCTTAACAATTGGTCCCATTTGCCTATAGTTCTCAAATTCGGCAATGTCACGCTTAGATCCAATGTACCACCCGATTTGCAAACCATCCAAAGTATCGAATTCATTTTCTTCGGCATCGTAACCGGCCACTCCAAAGGGTACTGGATCGGAACCAGCAGTTAGTTCGGTTTTCAGACCCAAAACTTCTAATTTAGCGAGAGGCCGGACATGAATGGTGTATTCGATAACTGGTGGAAACTCGGTGTTATCATATCCACTAGAAGCGTCGATATTTTCGGCTTTGATTTTGAAACTGATGTTTTCTTTGCCGTTATTTTTCAAGATTCTGAATTCAAGTCGGTTTCCACAAAGGTTGTCGTAGTCGGTAAAGATGGGTTCCAAGGCTACTACTCCTTCAACATCAGTACTCCTAAAATGATGTTCAGTTAAAAGATTGAGATTTAAAAAGAAAAATCTATATTCACCATTGGTAGCAACCAAAGCCACCAGGTTTGTTTAGGCTGAAATCCACATCTTCTGTTGTACTGTATGGCAAGTAGAATTCCGTTTGGACATCTTCTAAGGCATCTTCCCCATCCTCAGCCTTTGCTACAATTGCCAGAACAACGACAAGAAGACACAAATTCCAAACCTTCCACATCTCGTCTTCGATCCCCGAATTGAACTGAAGGCAGAAAAAAAATCTGCTCTGTACTAAGCTACCTGGAGTGTCTGGAAAAACGCTACTGAAACCAACTTGCAATAGTGAATTTCAACGAAACTCGAATTTTGCAGACAGTAAAATATATTTCAAAAACGACAAAAACGATTTCAAAACTGCCGAAAGCGATTGGACACTGTAACGAATGAATTATAAAAAACCAATGATTGAATTAAAGTATGATGATATGGAAAGCGGTAGAAAATGTCGTGAAAACGCAATGTAACTATAAAATCAGTTTGGGCAATAACAAGCGATTGAAAATAATTTAAAAGAAATATGAAACAATATATGAAATGATCATCAATGCATTTTTTTGTTTCGTATTACTAAGTTGGGTAGATGCAAGGTCGAGAAAGAAAATGTGCCGGGTAATATGTTGTCCAGGTGGACCAATCAGCTTGAAGCACATACTACACCTAGAAACAGAGAACTCTTCTCTAAAATAAGTGGGACGAGACGAGAGGCAATTCTCATAAGGTATTTAATGATGCGATGGATGATGTTGTAAACTATTTAGATTTCTACTATCAAGTACATTTGGATTTGAGTAGTATGCATAAGGAAAAACTGAGGTTGCGTGCAATTTTATCTTTTGAGTTACGAATTACGATTACACCAAAACAACAATAATGGACTTTTTGAAATTGCCTGGATATTCAGATTTTACACCTAAAATCTTTGTCTACTTGGACTTACATACCCTCATTTCATGTAAATTAGTGTGTAAATTCATGGGCAAATCACATCAATCTATTGTATCCTGACCTGATCTCATTGAAAAGAAGACTTGCCACGTTAGATGTCAGACAAAAAGCAATTTATCAATATGATGATCAGTGGCCTCCGTGGTCACCATCTGATGACCAACTGGACAGTCCAATTTTGGAGATAGTGAGTCCTTTCCCCTGGTCTCAAGTCTTTCAACAGTTTGCGACTGAAATAACCTTAGAATCACTAAAATATTTCATCAATTTTCTTGAAGATTACTTGGAAAATCGGGCAGAATTTGAAAATCCCATAATTGAAGCTCCAACAGTTGGAAGAATCAATTATGATCCAAGTCAACCTAATCATAACTTCAACATTCATCCTTTTCGTCCCATCAGATATGCTATTTACAATGACAATATCAAGTTTCTGCAAATTCTTTTAAATGAAGCACCAGCAAAAGTGGACGACCGATCCATCGGTGTGGATTGGAACTTGGAACAACCTTTGGAATTTGCTTGGGACAATTTGAAAATGTCTTCCATAGAGTTTTTATTAAAACATTTTGCCAAATTGAAGCTAAAACTCTCATTCACTTGGACATTTATGATGGAGAAATTCATCATTTTTGAATTACCTAAAGAAAAATATGCTCACCTTGTCAAATTCCTGCTTGAATATCCAGCCCAATTGGAAGTAGATTTGACAGCTGTAGATTTATTCGGAAACGTATTTCTCTATTGGGCAGTTCGATTTTATCGCGACAGTCCAGATTCTTTGAGATTGATACTCAAGCATTTTATAGATAATGGTATCGATATCAATGCCAAAAGACCAGATGGTGAATCAATATTGGAATACGCGGAAAGGTCCGATATGTCAAATATTATCAGAATATTCAATGAATTTGGCTTGGAATAGTAAAAATTTGGTCATCGCACTGGTACCAGTGTGTATATTTCACTGACAGCATAAATAAAAGAAAGTGCATTGAGATTACAATCAGCCTTGTTTGTTCTTAGCGGCATCCGCAGCCTCCCGAGTGGCCTTCATAACCTTTTCCAGGGTCAAAGCCTTTGACAAATCTCCAGACACCTTGACCTTGCCAGTCATGAAGGCTGTAGCTGGAGCAAGTTCACCTGTAATACAAAAGTCAATCTTTAAAAATGGAAATCGTTGCCAAAAAATACGACATCTTACGGTTGAAAATCTGGAGGAATACAGCTTCATTCATAGAAATTGTGACGTCAGCTTTACTGCCAGGCTCGCCCTCGCCAACTTGTCCACCTCCATTTTTGAAGTCAATGTAATATTTGCCTTGTTCTTTGACATCAAAAAGATAGATGGCTCCAACTTGTTTGACAATAGCTTCAGACGCCACGGCCTTGATTCGGCCCAATACTTCTTGTACAGAATTGTAGTCCCTCCACAATTGAGATGAAGTGTGAAAGCCTCTAACAGGCAATCTATTGAACATTTGTCCATATGCTGAAAAAGGTAAATTTTTTTAGAAAAAAAGAATTAGATAAAAAGAGTTTGGTAACCCAGCTTTTTTAAAACTACAAAGGACTTTTCAAGGCTTACAAAAGACGTAACATAAATCCCAAGACAATACAATTTTTTAAATCCCTTTTTTCTCATCTTTCTTACCTTACAAAATAAGGGAACTCAAAAGAAATTGAAAAATCAGCGGAAAATACTCGATTGAATAACTACATTTTTTTCTGTCAAAATGAATGTGATGAACAATTTATAATTTACCACGTTGATGATTGGGCATTGTGTGGTAACCTCTTTGTTGCATTTTGCCCATCAATTTCTCCAACTTCATGGCTTTGCCCATGTCGCCTTGAATTTTCATTTTCCCCGTCATGAAGGCAGTGGTGGGCTTCAATTTACCTGAAAAAATACACAATTTTGAGCCAATTTTGATGTTAAAATATCTCAATAGCAAAAGCAAGCGTATGGTTAAAACTTCATAAAAATTACCTGCAAACATTTTTTGAAAATTATTGTCCTTCATAACGAATGTCACATCAGGTTCAGATGGGGCTGCACCTGTTCCGCAAGCTCCGGAGCCATTTTTCAAGTCAACGTACCATTTGCCAGCATCGGAGCCTTAAAACATCATAATTAGTTACAAGTATTTCAATAAGCATAGTTTATAAGACAACAAGGACATGCAGTAGAGAATAACCCAATGATTAGTGTTAGTAAGTACTCCCAATGATTAGGTACCTGAGATATCGAAAGCATAAACAGCTTTCATTTTTCCCACCATTTCATCATTGATTAACTTGGACATTCTGTCAAAGACGGACTGAACTGAACCATCTGGAGCAGTTTGAGCTTCGACAACATTCTTTTGTGCTTCATTGAAATCATCAAATGCGTCAAGGAAGAAATCAGGGATAAAGTCTTCATATTTAGTGCCGGGTACGGCAGCATATTGGTCAAAATTTGTCATGCCTTCTTCGCGTAAAATGGTTTCATCAATAGAGAAATTTCCCGTGAAATTGCGACCGTCCCTTGTAAGCATGACATAAGCGGCATCAGACATGATGTCCGGTAAACGGCATTGTTTGGCAACATCTTTTCCACCACCCAACATTTCCATAGCCGCAGTGATGATAGCTGAAAACATTTCCGTCAAATAATTTAGGCTGACCTGACTTTTACTATCTAAATAAACTGGCTTACCAGTTTGGGGCCACAGAGCGTTAACACCGATGCCATAAGGTTTGAACTCTTCAGACATGCCTAAAACACACATACTCATACCATATTTAGCCATGGTGTAAGCGCAATGGTCCCTAAACCATCTTGGCTTCATATTTAGTGGCGGGCTGATATTCAGAATTTGGGGATTTTTCTTGGATGCTTTCAAGTATGGCAAGGCATATTTTGACACTAAATACGTTCCTCGGGCATTGATTTGGTTCATTAAGTCATATTTCTTCATTGGTGTTACCTAAAATATGATTAGTCAAGATGGTTCAAAAGACTCAAATTCCAAAGAAAACTTACTTCTGTGCCAGTGAGCGAAATGGCTGAAGCATTATTTACCACGACATCAATGCCACCAAAAGTCTTGACCGTCAATTCGATGGATTTCATCACAGCTTCCTCGTCACGAATATCCACAGCACAAGCTAAGGCTTTACCACCGGCTTCTTCCACTATCAATGTTTATTGTGTTTTTTTTAAAAAATCAAATCAAACAAAAACTAAAAAGCTACTAAAATAATCCGGGAAAACGCAATGTCCTTGTTGTCTTAAAATTAGTGTTAAGAATCTTACTTTTCTGGGCAGCAGTATAAATGGTTCCGGGCAATTTGGGGTGAGGTTCGGTAGTCTTGGCAGCAATAACAACCTTGAAATTGAGATATTTATTTTTTGGGAAATTCGACAAAATTAGTGGAAAACTTACGTTAGCACCATCTTTGGCGCACTTGAGACCAATCATTTCGCCGATACCTCGGGAGGCGCCGGTGATGTACACCGTCTTGCCGGCCATTTTTCTGGAAATGTGACATATGTCATAAGCGCCATTTTGTCGTATACAATGTCGGCATTAAACATTTTGAAGTGTTTAAAGGATTTAAAGTTCTTACCCTGTATTCAACATGGCGTCAGATGATAAAATGACAACTGTCACGTCTTTTGATATTCAAAAATAGGACAAAATGGAGACTTTCTCTAGTCAAAATTGCTTAGATTTTGGCAATTTATAGTTTAGGTCAATGCTCAGGCCTCAGCTCCCACTGAATGGGCAAACAAACATTGTGATCAAAAAATCTTATTTTGTTGCCAAAAAAATCGCCAAAATGCCATAATCACACATTTTTTTGTTTATCTCTTGCCAATGTTTTCCCGGAACATTTGCTCATAATAAAACCGTTATGTAAAAAGAGATCAAATGTATTCTAACAAGAATTTTGAAATAAGGGGTACTTGTCATCCTTATCGTTGTTTTTCTCAGCAAAAATTGTGAAATTGCAAGTTACGAATTATTTTGAGTTTTGACATGTCGGATGAAGAAATGGAAGTGCATAATGATTCAGACGAATCTGTAGACATATTTTTTGAGGAGAGTGATACAGCTACAGCAAAAAGTGCAGTTGGTGCTGAGTTCAAAGAATTTCATAAAGAAACCAATCCCCAAATCGATACAAATCGGACAAAAGTGTTTGTGTTTTTCAAGGATTGGTCAAGACCATTTCCTTCAAGATTAACAGATATTTGGGATTATGATCATGTTCGACTTCCCTGGTCAAGTCACAATGAATTTCCAAAAGACGGAAAAGTCATGCCTAGGTAAGATTTGGAACAACTTTGATGATGATGTGAAGGTGGAATTTAAGACCTTTTAAAAAATGAATGTGGAGCACTTGATGATGAAACAAAATGTATTTCTAAATCAGTCAAATATTTTGACTGCTTCCAAGACCTTTTCCAAAACCTCATTTTCGTTCAGATCAGATGAAATCAAGACATCAACAGCTCTATCTTCATCTTGACCCACTGCTTCAAAAGTGTTGATTGTTTTGACCAACAAACTCATAATTCCCTCTTTTTGATCTTCTTGTAGATGTCCCATCCGTCTTTCCAGCCTTTGTAACTGTACTTCAGGACTTACTCTCAAAGAGACGAAGATACATTCCGGAATGATTTGTTTGATCAAATCCCGACATTTTCGCGTAGACACAGCTTGTCCCACCACCCAATTTTCACCCCCAATACGTTGCCATTCATGGTTAACATTCTTGGCCATTTCTCCATAGTAAGCCAAACTTGATGCTTCATCTGGTTCTTGGTACTTTTTGAGAATATTATAGAAAGTTAGCACAGCTTTGACCGCTTCTTTTGGGTAATTTTTCAATGGTGCTTGCATAACATGTTGCATGGTGGGATTTTCAACGTCCAAAGGAATGAAAGGATTTACGAGATGCATGAAACAGTCGCCTTCATAGTACACATATCCCAATTGAGCCAATTTGAATGCAGAAGTGGTTTTTCCAGCTCCTGGAATACCACTGATAAAGACAATTTTGGATCTCTTGGATGGTTGAATTGAATGAAAAGTTGAAGCTTGATCCCAATTTTCTCTTGTATCCAAAATTGTTTGGAAATCTGAATCAGAAATCCATTGGATGGTTTCAATACCTATACCACTGTATGGTATGGTTAGAATGGTTCTCCCGTCTTCGGCAAGCACACCTTCTTTTCCACTGTCCATTTTGAGATTGAAATTAGGTTTTCCAGTCAAATCTAGGAGTTTTTGCGGAGTTTTAGAGTATGTTCCAATAGTCCAATCACATTGTCTTGCAATTTGCAGATCTGGATGGTCATACACGCCGATATTTTTGCAAATAACGGAACCATCTTTTTTGATTTCATAGACTAAGTTTTTCTGGTTACTTTGAATCCATTTACCTAACGTTAGTGCCATTTTGAGTTTGATACTCGACTGAAGTTGTGGGGCTAAAATTATTGCGTCATGTTTCAAAAAAAAGGGATTCCCCAACGCCATTAAGCTAAGGGGTAGCAGTGGCCTGCGCTGCCTCGGTTTAGCCATGCATTTGCCGACGCGTCTCGAATCTGCTTTTCGTAGGAGCATAGAAGGTTCGATGTAGATTCACAAAGTTACTCACAAATCTCAACAGGGGAATCCCAAATATCCAAGATTCTTCAAAAAATTTCATGCATGATTATGAAACTATTTAAAAATATTCCAACTTGAAATTCCATCATTTTATTGTTCTTTCAGGTGGCGTTTGGTAGTCCAAGCCTTAACCAACCCACAAATCCTCCGTTCCAAAGACCTCATCAAAACCATTTTAGACTACAACCGAGCAGACCGATGGAATTTCGAAGACCTTAGAAGATACCTAGACGACTACTTAGAAGACATCGAAAAATCGCATTTTTACGCCGACATTTTACCGCCTTTATGTCGTCTAGCGTTACAATTGCCCGAATTAGTCACGCAACCTATGCCTTTACTAAAGATCCATAAAAACCAAAGCATTGGGTTGTCTCAAAACCAGATTGCTTCGTTATTAGCCAACGCATTTTTCTGCACATATCCCAAAAGAAATTCCCAAGGAAAACGTAGTGAATACGCCAATTATCCAACCATTAATTTCAATGCATTATTTAACCAATCCAACGAGGATAGAAAATGCGAAAAATTGAATTGTTTAATGAATTATTTTCGAAAACGCTTAAATGGACGTTGTGGAAACAGTTTAGTCACTTTTACTCGCCGAAGTTTTTCTGAAGCTGAATTACCAAATTGGAAAAAGTCCGAGAAAACATTGCGGAAATTACGGATTGATGCTCAAGGATGCATTGAAGATCGGGACAATGAAGGAATGTTGGAGGTGGATTTTGCCAATTCTTACGTAGGTGGAGGTGTCTTGAGCTCCGGATGTGTTCAAGAAGAGATTCGGTTTGTCATCTGCCCCGAATTGATCATAAGCCGACTATTCACGGAACGTCTCCAAGATAATGAGGTTCTGATAATCCAAGGATTTGAGCGTTACAGTGATTACACCGGCTATGCTTCGACTTTCAAGTTCGCGGGTGATTACAAGCAAACCAATTTGAAAAGCAAACATGACCGCTTTCCCTCCACCCTGGTAGTCATGGATGCGCTCAAGTTTCATTTTGCTCCCCACCAATTTCGAAAAGAGAATATCGACAGGGAACTCAATAAGGCTTACGTTGGATTCTATCGAGATCCGGAAGAGTAAGTTGATCAATATTTATTACAGGGTGTTCAAAAGTTCCAACAAGTTTTGGATACAAAATTGCAACGCTTACGTGCGTACTACATAATTCAGTCATTTTCTGATATTAAAAGAGTCAAATATGCTTTAGTTTTTTTGATTGGATCATATAAAAATTGACCATTTCAATATGGGTAAGATAGTATCTGTTTCAATATTACGACCTTTAATTAGTAATTGCCTAATTAATTTGAATTTGGGTCCAATATCACTCGCGCGTTTCGATTGAAATCTTTCAATCTTGTTTTATCTTTGAAATTCTTTCAGAAATCCGTCCATTAGTGTGGCCACGGGAAACTGGGGTTGCGGTGCGTTCGGTGGTGACCCGCAACTAAAAAGCCTTTTACAACTTATGGCCGCGTCAGAAAATGACCGTGATGTGCTATATTTTACATTTGGTGACGAAGAATTACGTGATGAGATTTACGGCATGTATCAATTACTTTGTAATGCTAATATCACCGTAGGCAAATTGTACGAGATTTTGGTCTGTTATGCAAGAGACGTCAACGTCATCGACCAGAAATCCAACCAGACATTATTTGAGTACATTGAACAATCTTTAGTATTCCATGACGATACCGATGACGAAGACAATCAAGTCAAACTCAAAAGTAATGAAGTAGAAGTAAAGAAACAAACAATGATGACAGATTTTTTCATGGCTAAACCTTGACTTCAGCCTTATCTCACATCCTACGCTATCCTAGAAGTGATAAATAAAGAAATGTCAATAACAGTACAATATAAAAACTTAGTAGTTTATTGAAAACGGAGCAAAAGCAGGTAGGACTTTTAATAATTTTTGGCTCTTTTGACCTTAGAAGCACACATGCTTTCTAATACTCTACCACTAACTTACTCACATTTTGACGTTCTAAACAAGACTGAAAATACTCTAGGGAAATCACATGGCATGCACTATTCAAACCTTGTTTTTGTTCAAGTGACGCATAAGCGAGATGAATACATTATTTAATTATGAACGCGCGTAAAACAAGATGAAAGCTTTTTGAGTTTTGAACATTTTCCCATTTTCCTGACTTTTTGAGTGGTGCGTAGTAAATTGCAATTTCTCCCCCACAAGTGTGCAAGTGCATTCAAACTGTTTTGGTTAGGTGCCTTCTCTGTTTTTGTAGTTTGCGGTCAATAATGTAGGTACGAGAAAAAATAGTTGCTAGAGCAAATTGGATTATTTGGGACAAAAGTGTCAAAATGAGTCATGTTGTCAACTGCAAAGGCAGGTCATTTGTGGTACAATGTGTAAATCAATAATGCCTCGAGAGTAGTAGTCTCTATAGTCCTCCTGGACTTTGGGGAAGGACAGAACAAGTACGGGCCTACTTACACCAAGTACTACATACATCCTACCTGTGTTCCTGCCTAAACAACAAAAATGCAAAGTGCTGAGGAAACGTTCAGAATCTAAAGAATCCTAAGGATTTTCAAGTGGACAACAACAGAATAATGTTGGACTTGTGTAGAGGCATACGTGTTAAAGTAGGAGTGACCTTCATGAAAGCCTTTTCAAGTCTTAGCAACCTACTGGGCTAGCATAACGACAAGGCTTTCAAGGCTTCAAACACACGGTTGAAAAGAGTTGGTAAAATGGGTGAGTTTACCTATTTTACATTGTAACTTTGGTCATTTTTCAAAAGTTTTTTCGTGGAAAAAGTTCTTTGTGGTGGTTGATGTCAATTTGACATTTGCCTTGAAGGGTAAAAAGCGCTTTAGAGGAGCAAGTCTGTCGTCGGATAGTTTATGTGTTGCTTGGGTAAAAACAATCGTCTCTTCATTCATACAAGAGCTGCTTTCACTGTTGATTTTACTTCGACGGCAGCAGCAGCAACGATGACGAGGAGGCCGGACGCAGCGCTTGAGCTCAAAAAGCTCGAGAAGAGTTTCTCTTTAGTTTTGCGGCGATTCTGTTGCCGTTTGGACACCACAGTGTCATCTTTGCTTCTTTAAAAAACGCAGAAAAATATCATGGTGCGGGAGGAAACTTTGACGGATTCCAAAAGATATGTCAAGAATGGTATCGTGGCATCCACGCCCAAGTATGAAAAACGACATCGAGGAAAAAGTGCAGACAGAGGTAAGCAGTGAATCACCATAATTAGATCTAGAGGATAGTTCAGCAGAGCATGAATGAATGTGTTAGGTGACACAGTGTGTGAAAACTTAAGAAAAAGTCTCATTTTGCTAATGCAAGCGAAACAAGCATTGTTCGTTTTTCGTGCCATTTTTTCACGTTTTTCTACTTCTTTGGAATCTTTTGTTCTTTTTATTTCATAAAGGCACTTCAATATCAAAAGAAACAGGAAAACAGACTTGAAAGCCTCCGTGGTGAGCAAAGTGCCTTTCCATCTGGATGAGGAAAAATACTAGACAAACAAATTGGTAATTGCATTTGTGTACGAATATGAATGTAACTCCACATACAATGTAGCACTGCAATTACATCCAAACGGCGGATCAGAACGATTCTGTATGCATATAATAAGAAAGTTGATATATTACCTCGTTGCCTGGAGCTGCCACAAAATATGTACTCATAGTCAAGTGCTTACACAAATATACTGATGATGCTAGTCCTTTTGCAAGGTGTAGTTACAAGCGCATCAAGTACGAAAAGTGAAAACTAAGCGTTGGAATATCAATATTTGTGTTACACTGATTGAAAATTTCCAATCATTTTGAGATTTTTGTGTGTCACTTTCAAACACTGTGATATGTGACATATGTGATGCATGTTGCTAGCAGAGGCTGAAATTGCACTTCATTATGTCACAAAAATTAGTTGACGCGACCTCAACAAGCCATGCGCGAAATTCTTGCTAAGAAAGGCGATATCTTCCTAAAAGCTAACATGACAAGGTCAAAATTACGGTGTTTTCTTTTTCCCCTTTTTGAAACTAGTGCATCAACGGAGTTTGGTGGCTGCCGCAGCTTTAGCCTCCTCAGCTGGAGGCCTCCATCGAGTAAAATTCCCGGGATCACAGCAGAATCTGGGAACACCTAGGATACAAGCTAAGATCATGCATCGCCGGCAATCTGTCTTTAGTTCCTCCAATGGAGGTTAGTTTGGCCTTAAGCTCTCCACTATACGTGGGAAAAGACAGGATGAGCTGATAAAACGTGTCCCCTGAATAACTAATGGTTTATGCCTACATACCTGATTTGAAACAATGTTTGAAAATATACAAAAAAGTCTAATTACGAGACTACATATACTTTCAAGCATAGTTCCCTCAATTTGATTAGAGACAACTCTCTAGGTGTATTACATTGGACCGCGTTTTCTATAAGGGAATAACTCTGAGATTTTAAAGCTAAAACTAATAAAATTAAAATTCTATTATACAAATCTGACCCCAAGAATCACGAAAATACCATCTATGATTGAATAGGTTGCCAAACAAAAAAGTTTTATTTATAAAAATTCTCTTATAGAAAATGCGGTCCAATGTAATACAAATAGAGAGTTTTCTCTAGTTCATTAATATTCTAGAGTGTACATTCCGCAATAATCAAAAGTGCTAAATATCGCACGTCAATCACCCAAAGACTAATCCAAGTGACCGCAATCCGCATCGTTCGCGCTTCTAAAGATCTAATTTCTGGTGTTTCAAATCTCAAATACAAGTTTGGAACAATATTTAGCTCCAACTTTAGTAACGATCTTACCTAATATGTACTTGTACCTCCTCCTCCTTCAAACATTGTATTATTTTGGGTGCTAACTGTTAAGCCAAAGCTTTCTTTTTTAAAATAAAAAAAACATCAGCAGAAAAATCCAGTAATGTGATAAATCATGATTTTCAAATGTTTCAGGGGGTTTAGATCGTTGTAAATCTCGTTTTAGATCTCCATCTAAGACTCGTTGGGACATTCTGTATCACAACGATAAATCATGCGCTGTGAGCCAAGGAAATCTTTGCTTATCCTCTATGTACTTATAGTTTTATGTAGAGAAACGTAGTGCGTTTTTAGAATATGTGCTTGGTCCTTGTAGCAAAGATCCAATGGCAACCTTAGAAAAGGGAGTTCAAAAGATGCAGAACAGTTGTACATAAAGTTGGTGGATTGCTATGGCGAAAGTTTCAAATTACCTGTTGCGATTCATTTGAACGAATCAATGTATCGATAATTTATTGGAGCATAGAAACAAAAATTATGATTGATTAGTGGTTACAAATGTTCAGGTGTCTTTTAGTGCTCTGCAGCAGTCTGTTATTATGTTCAAAAGCTTCCAATTGGTGTTCTAATCGTCTCTTTGAATCTGTATTGAAATGTCTTCAATTGCCCAACTGCAGATTACGACACTTTGCTCCACCTGGAGAATACATGTCTTCTGACCAATTTGTGATGGCCAAATTTGGATGTAGAGAAAGCTGCAGTTCCTTAGCTAATTGTAATCCAAAACCCTGGGATTTATTGGATAAGAAAATTAGGCATACTAGACAATTTTCCAAGTGCATGAAAAGGTGTAAATATTTCCCTTTTAAAGACGGTCGACAAAAATTACCATGTTCTGATGAGTGCTTGGATAATTTTAAGAAACTGCGAGGATTAGATTCCAGTGAAGAAATCATTCTTGAAAATGTTGATCTGAAATAAATTAAATGTATTATATTAGATCTGAATTGAGCGCACGCCCTGAGCGCACGCCCTGAGCGCACGCCCTGAGCTGCCTTGAGCGCACGCCTTGAGCGCACGCCTTGAGCGCACGCACAGGGTCATAGAGCTTGCCCACAATATTCTGGATTTTCTTACTAAAATTGACGAAAAGACGAAATACGACCAAAAAATAACATAATTTTCCCTAAAGAAAACGGCAGGTGTTTGATTTTCCCATGCTATTTTTAGGCTTGAGTGCCAAACCATCTGCTCAATCGTTTTCTTCGTTGAGTTCTGAGGCCAGTAAAACCAGCAAAATGGGATCTTCTTCGACACCGACAGCAGCGTCTCCTCCTACTAACGACGCGGGCCTATACGAAAAGCTTCTCTGGTCGCATCAACATGATCCTAAAAGCAAAGAAGATTTGGTGCTCAACCGACGGGTGGGATTTTACCGATTCAAATCAGACATTGGTGCAGGGAACTTCTCTAAAGTCAAATTGGCTCAACATCAACTCACCAAAGGTATGCTTATTGCTGAATCAAATCAATATCAATTTCCGCGCCCAAATGATATCTTTTGACACATTTTTCAACGCTGTGATGATAGTATGTAGTAGGAATCCATTAGCAAAGGTATGCATGTATTTGGTGTCAGGGTCAAAGCTCACGAACAAAAAAAAATCGGAACAATAATTTTAAATGAGGGAAAACGTTTAGAAAGCTGCATGTCTATATGGTCTAGTAACTTTAGAGACAGCATAGTAAGAATTTTTATTTATGCATAGTACAGGTATTAGGTTACACCAAAATGCCAAGATATTCCCCAAAAAAGTCAACACATGACGGGCATGCAAAACTTCAAAAGAATGTTTTTCGCACTTTTTCTGCTCTGCTTTACGCACTGTTGTAAATCAAAGAATAAATCTTTGTTAGAATCTTTTTACAAGATGATTTCGGTTAAAGAGCGAAGCGTGCAACCGACGGAGGCCCCACATAGGTTGCCATAGGCAACCGAAATGTGAGTTACACAGTAATAACTTATGTGGAAAAATTCTTGACATTTCTTCCCAAAAAGTTTTCCATCTTTCGGCTTTTTAGTCTCACGTCGTTAATTAGGTGTTTTTCTTTTAGCTTTTCTGTAACTTTTGTCACGTTTGTTGTTCATGGACCAAACAATTTTTCCAAGGAATTTTCCTCCTCGTTTCTATCATGTTTTTCTTGGGTAGTGAAAAGTGTTTGTTTGTTATTCAACGGGCTTAATCTTCGGCTCAAACAAGAATTTGCATTTGGAATTTCAAAGTATGTAATAAAAGTGCAAGATTTTGATTTCTGATTTTGGCGTGAAAATTGTTACTTTTCTAACTTTTGCTTACCTTTTGAAAGCTCCGCTTAGAGTCGATTTTAGGTAAAGTTTGCAAAAATTTCTGATTTTAAATGCTAAACGTATGTATCCGATTTCAAACTTAGAAAGCTGTACTATTTGCATTATTGCTTACAAGTGTTTGTAACGAGTGTAAAAAAGTCTTCTTGGCAGGCAGCCACCGCCACCCTCTTTGCGTTTTACTCTCGCAAATGCTCGATATTTGAGAATACTTCAAAGGTTATTGTTTTTCCAAAAAGAGCAAAGCTTTCTAGTAAGATGAAATTTTCTTCTTCTGCTCTCTCAAATCCCCAGGGAAATAAGATGAGAGAGAGAAAGAACAGAAACTTTTGACGTAGTAGGATTTTCAAGCAACAACAAATATGTTTTATCATCTCTGTTTCAGAACGCGTGGCTGTGAAAATCATCGACAAAGGAAAACTAGATGGCAAAACTCAAAAAATGGTGACACGAGAAATTAACATAATGGACTCTTTGTCCCACCCTAATCTCATTAGGTATGGTCCAAAATAGATAAAATTATCAAAAAAGTCTCATATCTGAAAAAAAATCCCTACTTGATCTAGAGCGGAGCGACCGAGGCCCGAAGGGCTAAGGAAGCGAAGCGTTTAAATATATTTTTTGTAAAATGAGATCATGTCCATTATTTTCTAGACTTTTTGAAGTCACGGAAACACTCAGCGGAATTTACTTGATGATGGAATACGCACCTGGGGGAGAACTTTTTGTCAGATTAGCTGAAGTGGGACGTTACAGTGAACAGGAGGCACGTCCCATATTTGCACAAATTGCTTCAGCGGTGGAATACATGCATGAACGAAACTTTATTCATCGAGACCTCAAAGCG
Source organism: Oithona nana (assembly GCA_900157175.1). Lineage (NCBI taxonomy): Eukaryota > Metazoa > Arthropoda > Copepoda > Cyclopoida > Oithonidae > Oithona > Oithona nana. The sequence goes on along the minus strand of LT727922.1, from coordinate 304,290 downwards.
GAAAATGTCTTTTTTGCCAAAAATTATCCGACAGGAACCAAGAGTAAACATAGTAACCATCATAAAAATGGATTTCTCTCGGCCTCTTTGGGCAACAATAAGAAAATGGAGGATTTGACGGATATTCAAGTCAAAGTGGGAGATTTCGGCTTTGCTACACAAGTCGATAAAATTGATCAGCATTTGACAACATTTTGTGGGTCACCACCTTATGCAGCACCAGAATTATTCCAAGTGAGTCTGCTATTGGTTCTTGGAGGCCTGAGCTGTTGAGACTAATTTTGAGTCTTTTATAGGATGATCATTATTTGGGTCCTTCCGTGGATATTTGGGCTTTAGGCATTTTGCTATACTTGATGGTTACGGGTTCGATGCCCTTTAAGGGCACAACTGTAGCTGAATTGAAGCATTCAATCTTGGATGGGCATTTTGAAATGCCTGAATATTTAAGTGCCAATTGCATCGATCTGGTTTCGGGGATTTTGAAGAGACGACCTGATTGGAGGTTGACATTAAAACAGGTAAAGTTGTTTTTTGTTGGCAGCAAGGTATTGTTTATTTTATGAAGGCGTGACCCCCAAAAGTTGACTAATGTGAGATAGAGTGCCACAAAAAAATTATTTGCAATTCTTTGCCCCCAACTGGAGATATTTTGGCCTAGATTTTACTGCAGACTGCAGAGTCGTTTACGCAAATAGAACGCTTTATTTTTGTTAGAAAAAGCCCAATACACATCTCCTCTTTCCCTCCCAGTATGTGTTTACTGTTTATGTGTTCTCCCTACACTTTCGTGTGGATGGTGATAACCTACCTCCTTTTATGGCCTAGGTGCGTGAAAGCAAGTGGCTTTGGCGAGTGGAGTGGCCACAGCCCGACACCAACTTTAGACCTCTTCCCAAGAGACTTGAAATGGAAGCCTCCCTTGAGCAAGCGGACCTTGAGGAGCCATTATCACCTGTCGAAGAAAAGACGCGACAAATTCTGGCTTCAGAGATTGGCATTAATCAGAGCCTTTTAGAAAGCCACATTGACAAGGGACCTCGGAGCCACATCATTGGAGCATTTCGGATACTGCAAAAGAGGTTTGTAATCTTTTACACTCTATTGAGTATCAATAGATGTACCAGACATCTGTTGGCAGTATGACTTTACAGAATATGACAGAGTAGTGGACTGGTGGTACATGTAGTCTTTGAAGATAGCTAGCTTTGAAGGTCCCTAAAGTTAGGTGGGAAATGTAATTAGATTAGGCACTTGCAAAGTGGAGAAAAACAAGACTTCTATTTCCACACATATTACAATCTTTCGATGTTCAAGAAAAAAAATATTCTAGAAATCCTCGAAATCCTATAATTTCGTAAATCTTTGGAACTTCAAATCAAAATTGAATTTATGGACAACAAAATTGATCCTGTGAAGCTGAAGATAATTTGGAGAGATCAAGGAGGATTAACCTTTAAAAAACTTTTTTTCAGAATTATCAATGCAGAAGAAAGTCGAGAGGCTTCAGAGGAAGCCGAAGTCAAAGACTTAGGCTCGTTATCCCAAGCTGCTACGACGTCTACCCCAATCAAGCCCAAAACATGGCTACAAAAGTCCTGGAACGGCTTACGAAAATCTCCAACTCCTCCTCCTCCTCCTCCAACGGAATTAGACTTCAGCAAGCATCAAAAAGACAACAACAAGCAACTTTTGACTGTCAAAAATAAAAGCAAAAAGTCATCAAAAATGTGCTTAATACTGTGATATTATTACTATTGATAAATATTATTATGCATCTATTTAGAATATAGATTTTTCGAATATCATGACGTAACAATGGCTTTCTAATTGAAAAGAACTTCTAGGGTGAACAAAAGGAAGTCATTACTCATTTTACTTCTGAAAGCACTTTGTCTGACTTACGGTTCTTATCTTTTTTTCAACATTGTCTTTCCATTCCTTTTCAGCCTTCTACATGTGTGCAAAATCATCATTTCAACTTTGCAAACTTTGCCGCGGCGGCGGTCAGTTTTGTATGAGAGAAAGAGGGATTTGAGTCAGAAAGTTTTGGTTTCAACTTCAATTTCCATCTACTCTCATAGGATTTGGCTTTTTAGAGATAAAAGCCCTCTTCTTCTCCCATAACTCTTTTATTATTAGAGCCTATAAAAATGTGCAATATGATGCTATTTTCATACTGGAATAGAATTTATAAAGGCGTTTTTACAGAGAAAATAGAAAGCCCTCCTCCTTACAAAACAAAGAAGGCATACTTAAAAAGTCACATCATAAATCTTTATTGTCTCATGCTTTTAGGTAAGATTAAACCTTGCATCATATCAAAACTATTTGTACCAGGTTGTACAGATACTTTGGAACCATCCTCCAATTGTACTACAATGTATCCAAAGTCATCAATACATTTAACTACACCTTGTACTTTGTTATTGCTTGAATCATCTTCAATCACCGAAACAACTTGATCTTGATGCATCCAATGTTGATGATACAAGTCTAACAGGTGTACCAATCCTTGGTCAGTGTCCAATAAGTCCAAGTACTTTTCAATGGTGTTGAAAAGTCGAGCAAAAAAACTTTCACGGCTCATTTTTCTTTCATTTTCGTTCTCTAAAAGCTGGTTCAAGCTTAGTGTAGGTTGAGCATTATCCAAATTGAAACCTAAGCCGACATTGAAGATTATGACATCCCGGAGCACCGAGGACAAGATTACCACTCCTCCCATCTTGATTTTTGAATAGTAAATGTCGTTTGGCCACTTCAACTTCAATGGAACTGTATCTATGGAAGTCACGACAGCCAAAGACACTAAATGTTGCAATAAACTGGCTTTTTGACCTTGTTTTGAATGAAGATTGAATTGGAGTTGAAAGGAAGTCATGGCACAACCTAAGGGACTGATCCAAGCATTGTTACCACGTCCACGACCTTTGATTTGTTGATCTGCAATGACTACCAAACCATCATGAACCATTGGTCCTTCTAGAATATCAAAAGTTGAGTTGACTACTTTTGAGTGTATCACAGTTTGGCCAAGAGTTTCAGTCTTCAATTGAGTGGCATAATCTTGAAAATTGAAAGTTGAGGTTGTTGTGGAAGCAGTCTGGATGGGTAAATAGGTATCAGTAGGTTCTTTAGATGCTTCATCATCAAAATCCAAAAGGAGTCTGGATTGTTGTATTGTTTTCCCTTCTTCAGTGTTGATGTTGTTCTTGCTTGGCCAAATCACAGCTGAACTTAATTTTGGCACTTGCTCAGTCACTGTGCAAAACTGTTTGAATTGAGATTGAAGAAGATCTGGATAAGGAGTTGCTTTTGGGTTGATCCAGGATGAGCTTTGTCTGATCCAAAACTTGTCATAAGAATTTTGCCCGTCGGAATGGAAACAAATGCCTCGCACTCCTTTCATCATTGATTGATCTTGGATTGGACATATAACGTTGCCTCCACTTTTGAAGTAGTTTAGCAATTTTGAAGTCTTGGAAGACATATCCAACGGTACTGATGAGATGATTAATGATGTATCTTCAACACTTGGCCCCTGAAATTGAGTTAAGAATGCGAAATTTCAAACATCAAAAACTTTTCATATGTGCTTACATAGTGTTCATCAAGTGGTCCAACATGAACAGTATACTTGTCTTGATCAATCACAGATTTCAGATCTTCATTTTGGTCATCAAGGATCAAAATGTTTAGGGGTATTGGACTAAGATCATGACACTTTGGCCTGACTAAAATCTCTGGACTTTTTTGAGCCATTCCATGTGTGATGCATGTGATGTGTTTATTTTTGGGATAGAATTGTTTTTGAAAAGAACGTAAGTTTTAGAAATATAATCACTCAACCTAGAAAGGAAGTGTACCTACGCACGTCATCCAGCATCCTTGATAAAAATATCAAAAATCCCTACTTTTTATCAAGTGATGATTCAGTCATGGAAATATCAAAAGGACAGAATGTTGCTGTTTTTGCTGGTTTTTAATTTGATTGAAATCCATGCAGTAGGAGTAAATACCGAGTGCAAAAGATACTATGAACGTCCTGAGAATTCCTTCTGGTCTTCGTCTTACACTTTTGTTCCTTTTGCTCCGGATCTTTCTCAAACAAAAGTTCAACGAGATCATATTGATGAATTCACATGTGGAGAATATTGTGTTAATGTAAGTTTTGCCAGAATTAAAATACCTAAGTCATCTTTGTTCACAGTGTTCACTACATAAGGAAATGCATTCCAGATCACTAAAGGAGATATTTGCGAATGCGGTGGAGAAACAATTGATCACGAACATCCGTTTCGGTCACATGAAAAATATTGCTGTAACACAGGATCATGCAGCATTTCTAGGAGTCAATGGAGTACACCCATTCTGAAGACTGTTACTTGTCGCAATGCAACATTGATATCATTGTCTCAAAAGTGCCAAGATGACTGTCCAGCATTGACCCAAGGATCTTCCAACTTTACTTTGTCTACAAAGTGTGACGCCAATAACACTTGTCTGAAAGATTTCAATGTCAGCAAAAATTATACCAAAGTCTGTCACCATCAAAATCAAAACTTGACCAATTTCTTTCAAACATTCTGTCCTTCTAATGTTGGTCAAGCCTGTGATCCACCATTTCAATCAAAGATTGCCTACAAACAATGCTTCAACGACATACATCCTGAGAGGCAAACCATCAAATGTTGGAGTAGAATGGATCAAAAAGATTACATGTTCAATAGAACATTGACCAATCAAGGAGTTCGTTTAAGAGTCAACTTGAACAATATCTTGCCAAGAAATGAGACTCATTTCAATTGTACCAATCAGAGTTTCAGATGGGACAACGCTTGTAAAGAATCAGAATCATTCTGTGATCTTCCCATTGGGAGAAGACTTGCTATGAAGTCTGAAGCTATGACACCAACTATTTGTGGAGACCATTCATTTTGGAAACTTAAGTGCATCAATGCCACAAATCGAGGTGATTGCACTATCAATCCGGATTTTGGTAAGAGAGGTGAGGAAAAAGACTTTTGTGACCAACCGGATGATTTCTATTGTCCTAAATCAAGTACTTGTACCAAGAAAAGTTTGACTTGTAATGGACTAGTTGATTGTTTTCATGGTGAAGATGAAGCCTTTGAACTTTGCCACAAAGAGTCCTTTGTTGAAGCTGCCACCATTAAGTGCATTGAATCCAACAGAAATGGAGACAAGATTGAGATCTTGGCAGTGCCCTGTAATGGCATCAGGGAGTGTCAAGATGGGAGTGATGAAGATAACTGTGCTACCATGCTTCATTTCACTATTGTCACCATGATGACTTGTTGCACAACTGCTGTGGCAAGTTGGTGGTATGTCTTCTTCCTCATCAAATTAAAAGACAAAAAAAGAAGGATCAAAATGACCTTGCCCCCAAATCGCAAGCAACTGGTGAAGAAAAGACTGACTGGCAACAGATTGGCATCACTGAAGAACACAACTGATTATGTTACCTGTGCCAATGTCATGGAGGTTTGCAACAAAGATGACAATCCCAGTTTCTTCAAAAAATCATTGAACAAAATCAAGGATTATGTCGAAAGACCTAAAGTCTACTTCATTCTTGGACCCTTTCACTTGATTGGTGCCAACATGGACTTCATCAAGGATTGTATCCTCTTGTATATCATTGCCAAAGCACTTGGTGGACCTTCAACCATCTTTGCAAACTACACTATTTTCTCATCTGTGGTTTGGATCATGATGTTGATCATTGTAGTCTTTCCAACTGTTTTGGCAGGAGCAAGATTGGCTGCCACTCCAGACTTGATTTTTGGATCTTATGCAGTCAAGTCTACCAAGCATAGGATTGGATTTGCTATCCTTTTGCTGATGCTAAGTCCATTTCTCTCATTGATCATCAGACTGAAAAAGGCTTACTTGGACATGCTCTCCAGGATTGAACCAGAAAACCAAGCAATCATTAAAGAAAGGGATGAAATGATGACTTCTTTGTCACACCATGTCAAGCTAGAATTAGGACTCGAAACTGTCTTTCAGCTCTTTGGAAGTCTTTTACTCCTATTCAATGCCATTTCAAGCACCAGAACCACTGATGCATTGAACCAAATCTTCAATGACATCAATGATAACAACAAGACCATTTCAACCTTCATCTTAGTAGCTTCAGCATGTTGGAGTTTCAAAAGTTGCTTGAAAGCTCATCTGTATGGTTTGGGATACTGCAGAGAAGTCTTTCCTATACAATCAAAAATCATTGCTGGACTCTTTGCTTTCTTTGCTGGTACCAAAAGAATCCTAACCCTTATTCTGTTCTTTGCTCCACCATTGGGCCTTTTTAACCTATTGAAACACCTGCAAGCTGAACAAATTCCATTTGATAAAGGATTGGGTGGCTTTCTTGATAATGATGGAACTTTGCAGTTGGGCAATAGTGAACCATTCAAATGGACAGAACCTTTCAAAACGGAAGAAAGGCCAATTTTAGACAGATGGAATGGAAGTACGAATTTGGCTCCAGAATACATTCTGTATTCTACTTGCAAATTGCAGCATTACTTTTTTGCCTTTTTGGCTTTGCTTTTGGTCCACTTTGTGGTCATTTGTATTGTCAAATTGTGTTTGAGTCAAGGTTACAAGCAATTGAATGGTCTCGAAAAGGTTATTCATGTAATGGAGTGTAGTCACATTGCTTCAACTAGTCAAGAATGGGATGCATGTCAGGGAGATGCTCAGGAACACATCAAATGGATGAAAAGGAACCAAAAGGAAGGATTTGCATTGATTGCAGTCAACTTTGTCTTTGGTCTCCTTTTCTTACTTCCTTTTGCTTTATTCAGTAAGTTTTTTAAGGTCACCCACCAATTCAAACATTTTTACATCCTATGTTTTCAGCATACAAGATTGTTGAAAGGCACGGATTTCTTCTCAACTCAATTGGAGTTTTAGAACAAGAAGTTCAAGCTTACAAAGATGTGCAAATCTGGATGGGTTCATCGACTTTGTATCTGGTTTTTGCAACCATTATGGAAATTGTACTCTTTTGGTTGTACAACCAAAAGTACCACCCCTTCGCTGACATCCTTGATGTCAAAGAAGATGAACAAGAAATGAAAGAATTGCGGGGCGAAGTAGAAGTTGGACAATCGGTCTTTTACGAAAATAAAAGTTAATTTTATTATCAACTTATTCCAATCTTGCCCTTTTGGCCTCAGGTTCATTGATTTTCGCATACTCCTCTTCTAACATTGATTCCAACGGTTTAAAAAATTCAGAATAATAATCGTCCTCTTCAAATTTGTCCTTGATGAGATCTAGTGCAGTTTTGCCTTGATTATCTTGAAGTTGAATATTCAGGCCTAATGTTTTGTAGCTTTCCAGTAGAAATTTGGCAGTTTCCATGATCGTTTTTGTGTTTTCCTCATCGTTGGGATCACATTCAGGATTGTCGAGACCCGAACAACAGGAATGTAGGACATTTCTTCCATCATTGTCGAGGAGTTTTGTATCAACTCCTGCTTTAATCAAAGCTTTAGCCACTTCAACTGATCGATTGTAACAAGCATAATGGAACGCAGTTCTTCCGTGTACGTCTTTGTTGTTTAGATCCAGATTCATCGCTGTTGAGTGCTCCAACAAAACTTCCACGATTTTGATTGACTCATCATTGGTTCTTGTACAAGCTGATTGTAGGACGCTTTGTTTCTTTTCATTCAGTGTTGTCATGTTAATTTGATGTTGCAATCCATGTTCTACCAATGATTCCACAGCGTCTTTTAGTAACACAACATCATCATCCGCAAAATATAATTCAGAATAAGCGCAGATACCATGCAGTGCAGTATTTCCACGAAAGTCTCTAGAGGTAAAGTCAATGCTGTTGCAATCGAGCAATGGCTCCAATACATCACTCGGATGTGGAGATAAACAGGCATGGTACAAGCCAGATTGACCATAATTGTCTTGAGCATTCAGATCAATTCCATATCTTGTGGAATTATCAACCATTAAATAAATTATACCAAAACAACCATTCATACAGGCCAAATGGAAAGCGGTTTTTTCATTCATATCACGCCGATTCAAATCAATGCCCAACTCTGTTGAATTTTTTATCATCAAATCGACAATGGCAGTATTGCCAACTTCAACAGCCATTAGAAATGGTGTGCTGCCGTACTCGGCATCGCATGCATTCAAGTCAATGCCATATTTCTTAGAAGACTTCATAAGGAATTCAGCAATATCAAAAAAACCATGAACGCAGACCATATTAAAAGCCGTTCTTCCATCATTGATGTTACGGGAGTTCAAATCAATGCCGAGTCGTGTTGACGAGGAGACTATTAACTCAACACTCTCAAGCTTGTCTTGACGGCAAGCATAATGAAGAGGTGTATTCCCCATATAATTTCCTTGGTTAAAATCGTAGGACGTCTTGAGGAAAAGCTTCATTAGTTCCAAATCACCATTGGCAGCAGCGTTATGTACTGGATTCTTCATTGAGCAATTGTAAAAAATGTCTAAAAGTGAACTTACAACTTCAAACATTTTCTCCAGACTCGACTCGGATTGAATGTATTCTTTGACTACTTTGTTCCAACCAGGAACAAGTGTTTGCAACTCTGATTGCTTCCAAGTTACATCATTTGATTTGCCCAAAAGACTCAATAATCGAGTTCCTTGACCTTCAGCTTGTAATGTTATCGTTTTTCCAGATTCCCTCAAGAATTTGGCGAAAAGGTGCCTGAGAAATGGCCTCCATTTGTCTGAGACTTGACAACACATGGCTAATGCATAACCGTCCAAGGATCCAAATATTTGTTCTCCAATGTGAAATAGCCCCGGATTTGTCATAATATTCTCCATTTTGCCAAATTTTTCTATTGTCTTCCACGCGGTTCCAAATCAATTTGAATCAAGACTTTTCCCGAATTTTTCTTTCCTACTGTTATGAACGTTATGCAAAACTTTAAGGCAAGTTTCTAACGTAAAATATGAAAAACAATTTTACAATAAAAGCTGAAGGCAACATATTCGAAGAGTTTGTTTGCAATGAAATCTTCGTTTTGAGACTTTTTGAGATATTTTCAAAGCATATTCCAAAAGTTGAATTATCCTGGTTTGAGATTGACGTTCTCCCGATCAAGCATGTAAACAGAAAATACCAAACAGAAAAATACGCCGGTGTCAGTCAATTGTCAAAAATCTAAATTCCTTCAAACTTCAAAATGGAATTTTTTGAAGATTCCAATTTAGAACCTCCCCCAGATTTCGTAGATGAATTTGAAGACACCTACGCTCCTTTAGAAGAAGAAGTAGACTACGATTATGAAGAATTTTACAATTCACAAATGATGGCTCCATTTACTTTAGAAGAGATTTTGCATCATTGCATCGAACCCACACTATCAGATGGATTTAGACATGTGGGCAAAATTATCATCTGGTGTATCATTTTCCGGATTTTGACTCAATCATGTAAGATTTTTTTAAAGATCCAGATCCTTATATACTTACATTTATAAATAATTCGTCAAATTGAATAGTGTTCAGTACTGTTTGGATTGAATGCAAACAAAATTTCATGAATGTTTCTCAAATGTTCTTTTTCAGCTTCCAAAACACCACATTGGATGGTTCATGCTCTGTCAACCACAATCGGAATTATTGTTTCGGCTCATTTTTTCTACACCAATGTGATTTATCAGATCTTATTAACCTTCTTAGCTTGGATCATGCTTCATATTTCCAACAAAATTGGCCATGGTTGTCGTGGTTTATTATCCGCCATTTTATGCGTTTCCTTCAACATGATTTGTGAACTCTTCATTACAATACCCGTAGATTGGCATCAAATACGTGGTGCTCAAATGATTTTAAGCATGAAATTGATCTCAGTGGCTTTGGATATGGATACAGATGTGTCAAATCAAAGTAGCAAACCAGAAAAACCAAAGGAACCGGAGGAACAACCAGAAGAACCAGAATTGGGTAAAAAAGCCGCACGAAAACGAAAATTCTTCAAAAAGACTGAAGAATTGCAGCAACAGAAAAAAGAACCGGATAATTCAGACGGCCCCAAAGAAATTTTGATTTTGCATGTGCCTACATTTTTGGAGTATTTTGGATATGCTTTATGTCCTGGTACCACTGTATTTGGACCATGGGTACCCTACAAAGATTATTTGGCAATTTATATTAATCCAAGATGGAATTTTACATGGATGACCAAAATTATGTTTTCGATGATTTTTGGATTCTTATTTCTAACCATTTCAACCTGTTTCATCCAATGGTTCATTCCGGAAAACCAGCCCAAATGGATTTCAGCTTACAGAGATGCCATGTCTTTCCGTGCCAGTCACTATTTCGTCAGTTTTATTTCGGAAGCATCTGCTGTCGCTTGTGGATTTGGCTGTAGATCATTAGCACCTCATGGAGTGACCAAGTGGGATGTACCTGTGGCTGAACCGCATAATATCGAAGTGCCAAGATCTTTAGTAGAAGTAGTGGTGTCATGGAACAAACCTATGCACCAATGGCTCAAACAATGTAATTCATTTGTTTACCCTTTTTGTTCTTAAACGAAAGTGTTTCAATTTTATTTCTATGTTCTTCAGATTGCTTCAAAAAAGTTATTCGATTTGGAAAGTGGACCGCGGTTATGACAACGTTCCTCGCCAGCACATTTCTTCATGGCTTCAACTTCCAATTAGGAGCTGTGTTACTCAGCTTAGGATTTTTCATTTATGTCGAAGACAGACTCCGAAACAAGTTGGCTACCAAATTCGATGCTTCCATTCGTGCCCGACGAAGACCCGAGGAGAACTTTAGGCATAGTGAAGCTTCGTTTCGAGTCATGCTATTCAATATGCTATTTGTCATGTTGAGCATGGTACATCTGATGTATTTGGGTGTGATGTTCGATCAATCAGATGTACAAGCGGAAGGATACCGGTGGACACATACCATTGCAAAGTGGGACTCATTAAGTTTCTTTTCTCATTGGTTTATGCTACTCTCTTTGATGCTATCATTCCTATTTTGAAATACAATGCAATTTTTCAGATTGCTTTTTGCTCGAGAGTCCCTTGGGAGTAGAAAATCTGGGGGAAAACCTTGACGACATTTTTCCTACATCATCAGAAGAGCTTTACAAATACCTATTTTTTCTTCTCAATGCACTTTTGCTTGTCTTCTACACAATATTTGAAAATGTGACGAGATTTCACGGTTCTTGGTTTTCTTTTGATGCTTTCTCTCTCCACTTCCAAGGCATACATTATTGGATGTGGATAATTTTGTCAAAAGCCACATCAGACTGTACTTTGGGTTAATAGCCATACTAATTGGTTGTTTGTACTATGCATACAATGCCATAGAAGGTAGTGGGACATATTTTTGAAAGGGGGATTTTTCTTCTCGGAAAGTTTTTGCATTGGATGCTTTCACTGCTGCTTTCCAATTATCGGAGAAAAGTGGAGAGACTTTGGGGAAATCTCAGAAAAGGCTTCATGCGCGCAATTGCCACCACTCGGTTCATTCTGTGCATCATCAATTAGCAAGACGCAAGCTAAGACTGTAGTGGCAAACAAAGGCTAAATAGCTTTTTTGGATACAGTCTCCACAGTGTTTGAAAGTGCCAACCAAAAATCTCACCATTTCTTACATTATTTTGTCGTCGCGAAAATTGATACTATTTGAGAGACAACCACTTCATTTTCTATATTTAATCAAATAACAACTTTTTAGTTAGAGAGGCTTAGGAGATGAGAATATTTAGTCTTGAGGAATTTTTCGTACTAGTATTGCTTTAGAAGGAAATGTGTATTAGGAGGAACGACTTAGTAGTAGTAGTATCATTGTTCACAAAGTATTCCAAATAGAGTAAATATGTTGTAGTGAAAGACCTGAAAGAGTTTATAATAATCAATTAATCAAATACAGTACAATGTACTTTATTCGCCTACTGACTTAGGAATACAGGGACACCCTGTAATGTAAGGTACAAACAATGAAGGCCACTTTTGAGATCATTTACCCTCCCCCCTCTTACATAAAGGTTGTCCTTCCTTTTATGGTTGGTACATATGATAAATCATCAAAGCAAAGCTATTCCATTCAAAAAACTATTATAGTAAAATCTAGACTTCAAAGCGGACCAAAAAAACTTGTGATCGGGCTATTCAAAAAATTCTAAAATGCTGGAATTTGGTATCAAAATGAGATTAGATCATTCATGATGATATACTTTATAAAAAAAAGTTGTGAAGGATTAGAAAAAGTTAATCAAAACTTTAGAATTTTAGAAAATTCTCAGTGAAACGATCAGATTTGGTCGAGTGATCGATTTTTAAGGCATATGTAAATACTTACATTGTTGAATTATTTAGACATCTTCCATGGATCTTTTACCAGCTCGTAATTTCCACATTGCCTCCCTTTTGCCAGATCTAAATTTCCAATCATTACGAGCCCTTTTCATACTCCTCAATTTCCAAAATTTCCGCTTGAAAAAAGTATTCAGATCTTCTATTTGAGGTTGTGCATCAATTTGGTCTTCATCGTCAGCAGCGTAGTAACTTCTTTTACCCGCGCGTAATTTCCAATTACGTTTTAAGGCTAAAAGTGGGTCTCTTTTACCAGCCCTTAATTTCCAACTTCCACGCTTACCGGCCCGCAATTTCCAGCCACCTGACCGTTTCTCTAGTGGATCATCTAGGATGGGAATGTAATCTAAATCTTCATCAAAATTACTTATGTCATCTTCATTCTCTTCATATCCTTGGAGAAAAATGAAAAGAAAGTGTTGTGAGGTTTTTTTTGTAGGTAAGTAGATACAAACGTGTTACAGGGTTTCCAAACAAGTTTTGGTCAACTGAGCAACAAATTCCATAGCTTAAAAAAACAGGAAGAATGGGTATGACCATTCTTCAGTCCTTGAGGAATGAGAACGGGAATTCGTTCCCTAAAATCAAGGAATGGACAGACGGTCCAGAACTTGTTGGGACACACTGTACTGCAGAGCTTCATGATATTTTTTATTAGGAAAAACTACCTTGACATTTTCATTTGGTGTTGCTAGATTATCTTTTCAACTGTACCCTACAAATTGTATCTTACATTGGTGGGTTTATCTTTTTTGTTGGTATGACGTGTATTATGATTGAATGGGTAGGGGGTGACATTTAACGAGCAATTTGGTAACAATAGAAATGTCTTCACTTTGATTATTGTCATACCGTTACTACCATTACATTGATTCTATTTTTGGACCTCCTTTTAATCTACTTTTTTAGGATTCAACTTTTGGGAACTTCCAAATGGAATTTTTTTTCGCAACTACTGGCTCGAAAGTCATGTTCCAATGTCCAATTTTAAGCCCAACAGCTCAGGGCACTAGTTCGTGATGTTCAACTTCTGCAAAAGTACTTATTTTCACACATTCGTTAGGAACCATATAAAAGTTTAATGAAGGTGCAATTTTCAAACTGGAAAAATAACGTATGACATTTTGTATCTCATAAAAATTAGAGTTTTCAACTTTCAACGTTTTTCCCCGGAAACTCGATTCACCTTTCTAACTTAACTTTTAGAAAATCACTTGGGGACCCATTAAAATCACCTTTCCTACCCCTGGAACAAGTGCAAATAATATTCGAGAGCTTAGAAAAGTTAGGTCGTCACCTAACTTTTCTGAGTCTGGGAATATTGCTCAGAACTTCTTGTGAGATTTGCGAGATTTGTGCGTTTACCTTGAGCTTGTACCGCAAGTACAATGGTAGTCACCAAAAATAAGAACGCGAAGGCTCCTCTAACCTTTACCATGCTTCCTTCGCCTCCGAGAGCCACCGAGAGACTGGCAACGTTTAGCCTCTCTAACCTACCATTTATCTGCTCGGCTCAAGAAGAGTAAGAGACAATGAAGAACGGAACCGCAATTGTTGTCAACTAAGATGACCTGTGCCGCACTCTTAGATGTACTTACCTTAAGCTTTTCAAGAAGACAGTTGTAAATGGAAAAGATGACAGAAAGGGCTCATCTTTGGCTTATTGTTTTCCCAAGAGAAATACAGAGTTATTAAGCTTAGCCTTTCCATCATGTGTATTTTTGCTTGTAATTGTTTTTTGCTTGGTAAATACATAGTACATATAAACTTAAAAAATTCCCCAAATGTTTCCCGAAAACTCAAACCTCTCTCCTTAAAAAATCAACAATTTTTGGTGTCACATTGAAAATTGGATTCCTGAATATTTTATGCGTCGCGAGCGTTGGCTAACTCAAAAAGCAATTACTTAGGCGATCAAGTTTGTTGTGAACTTTGTACTTGACTTGCAAAGACTACATCAATCGTTATCAAAACAGTAACAATCTTCACGCCAAAACAAAATCAGCTCACTTGGATGAGGAAATGTTTTTTTTTTTTCAAACATTGTGATTGATCAATTTTCTAACTTACTAATGAGTGAAAACGGTGATGGCCTAATTATGATGGATCTCTAATACAGCGGAAAGTCTACATAAACTTCAGGCTTGTGTGAAAAATTGTCAAATAATGATCTCAATTTCATGAATTTTTTACACTGCATATTCCCATATATGCATTGATAATATCGACCAAATTTTTTACGTCCTCGTGTCCAGTCTACTCATTACGTTCACTATGAAAGCACTATTTTGCTACATAACTGCTTTAGCATTGCATTTGATTGTAATCAAAGCTCAAGATCAGCAATGTCCTGAACTCAATGGCGAAAACATATCATGTCAAGATATGTCATTTTGGATTTTGGAAAACAATGGACGAAATGTCCCTTTGGGCCTCCAATGTATGGGATATGCCAAGTATTTGAGTCCTGCTTACGCGGCAGCAAAGCAAAATGTCAACTTTACAACTCGAATAGATTTTGAATTTGAATTATTCAAAGTGACGCAACTTTACCAAGACAAAAATGTAATAAGGTTAAACTATTTCTTTGTCTATTGTCTGTACTATGTAAAATCTTTAGGAAATAGCCATGGATGTCAATTTTGAACTCAAATGGAAAGATTATAGATTAGCCTTTCCTGAGGTCTGCATTACAAAACAAAATGCCTTGGATACATTCAATCTAGATAGGAGTGTTTGGTCATCCTTGTGGACACCTCCACTCAACATTCTTGAAATATCATCTGTCGATGAAGTTTCTCAACTGAGACCCTCATTATCTTTGAAATTAGGATATGTAAGATCTCTGATAATGTATTTCTAATAACAATTCCTTACATACGTCATACAGGATGGTGGTTTGACTTATACAGGCCGATATTTGTTAATACTCAAATGTGAATTACAATTTGTATGGTTTCCTATAGACTCACACGAATGTACGGTCACTTTTGAAATGGGTAGGTGTATCCGATACATTTGTGTAACTTCTTAATGATTCTTTTTTTTTTGTTACAGAACAACCCAATGTTGTATTGAATTTCACTAATGACTTGATCCAAAATACAGCTCAACATGCATTGCAAGTATCTGGATTTCAAGTCCACTTGAGCCCAGCTGTATCTTACAACACAACCAGAGTAGTAAAAAACAGAGAAATAGAATTGAACGGAGTGAGATTTTCAGTGATTTTGGAACGAGTGTATTCCAATCATATCTTACATACTTACATACCAAGTTTGATGTTATGTATTGCCTCCACTTGCTCATTATTTATCCCTTCGGATTTGATTCCCGGACGTATGGGATTATGTATTACAACTTTTCTTTCCATCATTTCCTTGTTCAATGGAGCAAAGTACATACGGTTATTTTCTGAAATCTGAATGTATTCAATACGTAATTCTTACATTTCAGATCTTCTTGGCCGAATACATCTTACATGAAAGCGACAGATTTGTGGACACTCTTTTGTTACTTAGGCGTATTCTACTCCCTTACAGAATACTGTATTGTTCTGTATTTGACCAAAAGGTCCGATTGGGAAATGGAATTGAAGTCGTCTCAGCAAAATGATGATAACAAATTGTTTCAAAAACCACTTGGAAGTACACAGCGAATACTACAGCAACAAGAAAATCAACACATCAAATTGCTAAAATTAGCAGGAAAATTTGAGTTTACTTCAAGAATTTTTGTACCAATCTATTTTGTCACTTTTGTTTTACTGTATTGGATCATTTGCTTATCCTGAAAGAATACAAATATTTTCAGCTGTATTTCAAGATTCAAAATCTTCAAATGGAAATGTTCAATTATTCAAGGTTTCTTTAGAGTGCAGGATACAAACAAAATAGGAAGAAAGTTCAAATGTAATGGTAATTGTAAGGGAAAATACATGCATTTTGCATGAATACAGATAGCTCGTTCGTCCAATGCATTACCGAACAACTACTTACGACGGATATGCATTGCATTGGAAAATTATTGGATACAGGCAAAATATGTATTTCAGTTTGAGATACATTTGATTACAATAGTTTTATCAAATTGCCAACCATGATCAGACATGACCATCCAAGGACCATTAAAGGTAGATGTATGTGCACAAAAGCTGTATTCACCAACATGTTCTTGATCTTGACTTACAGCCAACCCAATGGTATCATTGATACCCTTCGATATCATCCAATTTGTACCCTAAATACAATCAAACTCAAGTTTCAAGATAATACAATTTTAAGTTTCTTTAGCAACTTACCTCTAAAATACCAAAATCATTGTAATGCAAATACATATCTTCGTATGTATTTTGATACACATAACGATTATGCTTCTCCTCTATTTTGCTGTAATTGCCTAAAGCCAAAGGATGGTAGAACCTTAAAGAACCGGTGGATACAATTTGGATACTTTCACAACACTCTACGTAAGGATAAAAACATTCTAGACGTAATGTATTGTCGACTTCCCATCTTTCGAATAATCGATCCCAAACCTTCATGGGAGCTTTCTTTTGAACTTCTGTAGCACAAATACTTTGATACATGTCATTTTCCATATCGGCAGATTCAATCCCACGAGCATTGTATTTAGAATTCAAACCGACCATCCAATTTCCACCATTATTTGGACCCCAATCCCAAAAGTAGAAAAATTGGTCACGTTGCCCATCCACAGATTTTTGATAGACTTTTCGACCATGTTTTGTATTGCCTTTGTAATCGAACTTCCCGAGTCTCTCCGGTTGTACTGTTCGACCAATTCCATTTGAACGTATTCTAAAACCATTTTAGTGCTTACACATTTACACAATGATTAAAAATACAACAAATTTTTGCTTACATGATGCTATTGCAACATTGTTGATCAACCCAAGTACTCCAACATTGAACACGTAAAGTTGTATCCCGATAAAATCCACCTAACCGATGTAATCTGGTCCAAGAGCTCCAAGGAATTTGTAAACCATTGATGTGCTCCACGCATGTCCATGGGCAGATGTCCGTACGGTTATTGGGTCGACAACGTCGTTCTTCCCATTCCATATTTGGTGATTCTATCCCATGTCCGTCTTGTTTGTAATCTTGACTGTAAGCGTAAAATACATTTCAAATACATGTGGCAATGGTATGTAATTTCTAACATTTTTCGATAGTATCTGAAATATGGGTGCAATTTTGAATTTTACTGGACATGCCCCATATATAATTTAGGCAAATTGCAGAAGAAAATTCCTCCTCAGTAATGTCCAAAATGTACAGTCGTCCACACGCAATTTTCATTTTCCTAAATGTAGTGAAAATTGTTGCCTCCTCATATTCTGAGCCTGTTTGTGATGTTATTTACAAACAAAAGTCAGAATGGAACTGCGATGATTACAAATACTTTTATACTTTTCATCATGGAGCCAATTTGGAGAATACTTTAAAATGCTTACATTACGAAAAGTATTTGAGTCCAGATGAACAAGAAAAACCTTTGGATATCAATGGAACCATTGAATTAAAAAAATTGGACTACTTGAACATAGAAATGTTCGTAAGTAGGTAAATACATTTTTTTTAAACATTTTGACAGGATTTTTCTAGGAGCTGAAAATGGACGTGAAGTTGGAAATATCATGGATTGATCCAAGATTAAAATGGCCGGAAAAATGTAAGGAAGAAGTTCACAAATACGAATACAGCATCGATGAAAAATATTGGGAACACCTATGGAACCCCCAAATCATCATAGAAGACATCAACAGTATCGATACAGCAGATACTTTAGGACCAGCGCAGTATTTAAAACTGTCGCAAATTGGCTTTGTTCGTCGGGGTGGAAGATTCAAAATCCAAAAATTATGCGAAATGGATTTTGCTGATTTTCCTTTTGATGAACATGAATGTACATTTGCTTTTAGGTTGGTTGAATCTCATGAGGAATTGGTTTTGCAATGGCCGCAAGATATTTCACAAAGTTCAACTTTGGAGGATATTAGATTACCTTCCTACAAAGTATCCATATCTCATGGATACAAATACAATACAACGTACAAAAATAAAACAAGTAAATGTATCCAAAATCATACTAAATCTAGCTTAATGAAGTATTTATAGGTTCGGGAATCAAATTCAATATGGTATTTCAGCGAATATATTCAATTGAAATATTGCAGTTTTATGTTCCGAGTGTAATGTTATGTATCGCTTCGGCTTGCGCTAATTTTGTTCCTCCTGAATTGGTACCAGGACGAATGGGACTCTGTGTCACTTCTTTTCTTTCTACTATTTCGCTTTTTAATGGGGCCAAGTAAGTTG
This sequence comes from Oithona nana, assembly GCA_900157175.1. Lineage (NCBI taxonomy): Eukaryota > Metazoa > Arthropoda > Copepoda > Cyclopoida > Oithonidae > Oithona > Oithona nana. The sequence continues at coordinate 285,560 of LT727922.1, read as the reverse complement.
ATACTTTTAAATGAATGTATGAAATCTAAAGCCAACTTTTCGTTCCCTACAGAGGTAACTGGCCCAAAACCAGCTACATGAAAGCTTCAGATTTATGGACACTTTTTTGCTACATTGGTGTATTTTACAGCATGATTGAATACTGCCTCATTCTGTATTTGCGAAAACCCAATACGAAAATTGCTACCCAGCAAACTAAGAAATTAGCTTTTGAAGGACCACTCAAAAATCAAGATAAAAAGAAAATGGTTTGGGCTCAAAAAATCGATTTGGCTTCACAAATCATTGTTCCGTTGTATTTCACGATTTTTATTTCATTTTACTTTCTGATTTGCTTAGCTTGAAATAATAAATACACTTACCTAACAAGCCAATTCTGTCCTGCTCCATTGTCATCCTGATCGTAAAATTTCCAAAAATATAAATAATCGTCTCCGTCGACTTTTCGGTACAAGGGTTTATCATTAAACTGTTGGTTAGGTAATTTTTTGTACACACCTAACCGTTCTTCTTGATACTCTTCCGCTGGTCCAGATGAACTTATCAATATTTCATCACAACACTTTTCTAAACAGTTGCAAAGCTTTGTTCGTAGCAACAGAAATAACAAGACACTAAGAAATGACACCATTCTTTCCCACAAGTTACACAAACTTTCACCAAACTTTCAACTTGATGATCGGAAATGATAGGAACCTTAGGGCATGACGAGGTTGCGCTAGACTAAACCACTTTCTTCCGTTAAACAAATTATTTTTTACACTCAGACCTCGATAAAGTAAGACGTTTGGGCTGTTACTTTCGTTTATTATTCTATTTTTTTTAAACACAACATTAAAATATCGTAAGTATCAAGTGGTATTCTTGAAAGAAACAAGGATTTAAAAACCTTATCATGTTGGACTTCGTCTTAGATTCTTCCAAAAGTAAAACATATTTAGGAAATTCATAGTATTTGAACTACTAGTAGGTCTGAGGCCAGCTTTAAATTCTAAAGCTAGTGGTATTGGTCGATACAAGGAGCATAGCTGGTCAATGATCTGGTCGAAAATGAACATGGGAGTCATCCAGGATGATTTGTCTTGATCAAGATTCCAAACTTTTAAAATATCGGAAGTGATGTGAATTTGGACCGTAAACTCGTTTGCATTCATTTCACTCGTAAATTCGTCCTTTTCATCTTCTTTGGTGATGTCATGATGATGAATTTCTTCAAGCAAAGCTTCCAATTCTTTGATTTTTGCTTCACAAATGTCATGATTTGTGTCCTCTTCATCCCGGAGTTTAGCTAGGGTCATATTTTCTTCTTGTAGGAAAGTGTTTCTCTCCTCCAACAATTTAATCTTTGCTTCATAAGTTTCATAAGTCTTCTTGTCAAAGACAAGCTCAGATTCTTGGTCGGGCAATAAGTACTCGCGAGTTTCTTCAGGTCCAAGCCCATTTTGTGGTTGCAACAATCCTAAAACGAAACGCAGAATTTTTGAATTTCCCGCTCGCATACACAGAGAAAACAAAACAAAGTTGGTCATGGCGCGGCCCGCCATGTAATAAGCCATAAGTGCATTACCTTCAGCCTCGGCAATTTGAGCTTCCTTTAATTGGTATTCCAATTCCTTGATCTTGTTCTCATAAGTGTTCTTAGCTAACTCAACTTCTTTGTAGATTTGAATAGTTAAGGCATTTTCTAATTCGGAAACTTTAATGTCTAAATCGGCAATTTTTGCTCTGTAAGTATCATGGCCATAGTCGATTTCTTCCAACAAATCAGTGACTTTGATTTCTAATTTGTCAATTGTCTGTTTGGCTCTTTTAAGCTCTTGAATGGTGTCAGGATAATCCCACAGGTCGCCTTCAAGCTCGTTGATTTTGATTTGCAAGCTTTCAATGGTTTTTGTTTGTGAACAGGAACAATTTGCAGTAGGAAATAATTCTCCCTCTAATTTTTTAACCAATTTGTGCAGATCTTGGGTTTCCATTTCTTTAGCCTTTTTCATGTCTTCAACTTCTCGTGAATGTTGGATTACTGCAGTAATTACATCCTCTTCACATTTTGTTTCTAAACCTTTTTTCAAGTCTTCAATTTCCGTCTTGTGAGAACATTCCAAGTCTCCAATTTCTATCTTGTGAGAATTTTTCAAGTCTTCAACCTCCTTGGAATGTTGGGCAACGACAGCAATTAGGTCATCTTCACCCTTTTTCTTGATGTCTGCAATTTCTTTGAAATGGTCTTTTTGTATCTTTTCACATTTTTCATGTTCAAGCGTCAAATCATCTAAAATCTTATTGATATTGGCAAAGTCTTCGTTGAGTATTTGTAGCTCACGTTCTAAAGAAAATCTTTCACTGATCAGTTGAGATTTTTCGTCCTCAGCTTTGGAGTCAAAGGCCAAGTTGTGGAGTCGCTTGACCTCCGCTTGCAATTTGAAAACTGTTGATTCCGATCGTTTCTTCTCTTCCAAGATATTAGCAATGTAATTTGCCGCTTCTACAGGAAGATCGGTAGGTTGCATATAATCCGTGACGCTCCAGGTACAATTTTGGCCTTTGTTTAATGTCTCCAGAGCTTTGCTCAGTTTCTCCAATGCTTCGTCTTTTTCTTGAGTCACTTTGTCATTTTGTTGCTTCAAGAATTGGATTTGTGATTTGTAATCGTCCACCGCTTCTTTCAAATGATGGTCATGATGAGCCGTTTCAATATACTTGGTCAGTTCTTGCTTGATTTTCCGATTTTCCAATGCCAAGGTTGTATTTTGCTCTTCTAATCCTGAAAGCAAGTAAATTAAATGAATACTCATAATACTTGGCCAATTTAAAAGTAAAGAGATATAGCAGAACAAAAAAATCGTGAAAGTTTGTTTACTATGTAGCAGAGGCAGAACCTCCTTCAATTTGACGAATTTTTGTGACAATTTTTCCCAAAAAATTCTAAATTCATGTTCACCCTGTAATGCATGGCACATCATCATTCATCACAAAAGTGCCAAATACGTACCCCTAGTATTACCTTCAAAGTCTCTTATTTGCATTTTCAAGCGTGCAATGTCTTCAAAATCCTGGAGAGACTGTTTCTTCAAAGAAGAAATAAAATCTCGTAAAGATTGATTTACATAATCCTTGGCCTCTTGAGATTTCTTTTCCTTTTCTAGTGCAGCTTCTGTCGGTCGGTTTTCCAGTTCGCTGTTCAATTCCCGAACTTTGTTTTCAAGAGCATTGATCTCCATAGGTTTCCTCTCAAGTTCTTGCTTCAATTTGTCAACCTCGTTTTCAAGAATAAGAATTTTATCCTTATTTTGATGAGGTTGTTCTGCCTCTAAACCATTGTGGATCGAAGTCTTGACTTTGTACAAGCTTAGGTTACCTTGTAACTCCCTGATGTACTCATCCTTGATAGCAACTATTTGTTCAAGTTCTTCAACACGGTTGTTACTTGGAGGCAATGGAAGGGGTACTTGAGGAGGTTGACTTGATTCTGTAGGATGTGCCTCGGACATTTCTTGAATGGTTGAGGACTCCATTTCGTCCTCGAAATCGAAGTTTGCGATGGTGCTGGTGACTGAAACCACGTCGTCGTCATTGTCATTAGCAGATGCAGAACCTTGTGATCCCTCGCCACTTCCAGGCCACGAGGTGTAACGAAAAGATGGAGTTGGCGATGAAGTAAAAGACCTCCTTAGAGCTCGTGCACGTTGTATTTGGTCATACCGATTCATTTTGAGGGTAATTTTTGAAAATGAACTGAAAGGGCTTGAAGTTGAAAGGGGACGGCCTCGGCCATATTTTTCAATTTCCAATAATGATGACTGAGGCCTGAGTAAAAGTTTGGAACTGCGCTGAGACTGAGGTGAGCACGCTGACCAGCCAATACCGGTCAGCGTTAGCTGAGTTACTGATTGGGCCTTTTCAAATTTCAATTTTCAACTATCTATTTAGAACCCTTCGAAAAAATAGATTTCACAATGACTAGAACTTGAATTTAAAATTCAATTTTCAATTCAAAAGAATGCTTGGATTAGTAAAATTCAAAATGGTTTTTATTTCGATATATCGTAGGTTTAGGATTTTCATTCATTTGAAACATTTGAACAAACTTCAAAGTGATGATCATCGCAGTCATTGCTGCAAAGATATCCATCATTTGGATCATCGCATAGATAACATAGTATTGATTTCCCAAACGATGTTCCTCATTTGATCAATGATTTCTTTGATATGTTTGTTTTTGGCAAGTAGTTCCTGAGACAATTCAGTATGCTCTTCAAGCGCTCTTCTGTAAGGCTCACCTTTTCGTTTCTCCAATGATTTCTCTTCACAATCATCCTTGAAAGGGATCAAGGATTCTAATTGAGTGTATTCCATTCCAGAGGTATGTTCCTAAAAATTACAACGAATCGTTAGCGTCTCTGATCAAATCAAGGTACATGATTTTATCAACTAAACTCACATTGGCTTTTTCCCAACAGACACGCAATCGCTTGAAATGTTGAGTAATACCACCAAGTACTTCATTTAGCCGATGCTGTTTCTCAACATAAACTTTATCAAGATTTTGTGATCCAAAAGGAGGCTGTAAAGCTTTCAAATAATTGAAAATCTCATGCGTACGATTGACAATCTCTTGCACGGTTTCTAATCCGATCTTGCAAACCATTACTGTATTGATTTCTTTAGGTTGTGTCGGTGCAGGAGGCTGTTGAGGTTGCATTTGTTGCTGTTGTTGTATCTGTTGTTGTTGTATCTGTTGCTGTTGCGGTTGTTGTTGTTGCTGCTGTAGTTGTTGCTGCGGTTGTTGCGTTGTTTGTCCTTGTTGAGCACTACTACCGTCCTGGTTTGCTCCGGAAGGTGTCGATGGGGCTGCTGCAACATTGGGTGAGTTTGGAGTATCACCCAAACCCATGGGAGCTGAAATAAATATCATTTCAAAAATGTTGTCTTAAAAACAATAGATTGAAAATGTACTTGTCGGTTGTTGGCTCTGATTGCTCATAGGTTGTTGTGGGGAAGGTTGGGGCTGCTGCGTGTGCATCTGTTGTGTTTGTTGCTGTTGTTGTTGTTGTTGCATCATCATCTGATGCTGTTGTTGTTGGGGCGTCATACCCTGCGGTCGCATATTCATGTTAGCCATCGGTCGCATACCTTGCATAGCCTGTTGAGGATTCATTGCTCCTTGATTTGGCATAATTTGTTGGCCACTCATGGGCATTCTATTCATACTTCCATATTGCTGCTGTTGTTGCTGTGGAGACATCCCTTGGGGCCTCATGTTCATGTTGCCCATGGGTCGCATACCCTGCATATTTTGCCCAGGTATTCCTTGGTTTTGCATCATCTGCTGTTGTTGCTGACCTCCCATAGCCATTCGGTTCATGTTGTTGAACTGTTGTTGTTGGTTTGGATTGAAGCCTCCAGACGACATTTTCTGTTACGTGGTGTCACGAAAAACACAATTTTATAAAAAGTTTGATGTAATTTTTCAGAATGTCAACAAATATCGGATTTTTACTTTTTGGAGTTGCTGAGAGCCCGGCTTGCTGCTAGCTGAGCTGGCTGTAAGAAATTCATAGACATCTACAATTTTGTTTTGTTTACTTTTTCTTAGAGATCTGTGGATGTTTTCAAAACACGCGTGCGTGTCGTTCAGTAGTTACTGAGACGCTTTTTTGTAAATTCGTGTAAAGATCTAAAATGTCTTTTCGTGGAGGTCGTGGAGGCCGTGGTGGCGATCGTGGTGGTGGCTTTAGAGGCCGAGGTGGCGGTGGTGGTTTTAGAGGCCGTGGTGGTGGAGGACGCGGAGGATTCGGAGTAAGTTTTCATGCCGACACCGAAGCAAAGTTTTTTCTTCTATAAAAACCTTTCTTTTCGTTTTAGGATTATGGTCCACCTGAACGCGTGGTTGCTTTGGGAGATATGGCACACACCTGCCAAGATGATTTGGTTTTAAAAGTATCTCAAACAGATGTACCCTACTTCAATGCCCCAATTTACCTTGAAAACAAGCAACAGATTGGCAAAATTGACGAGATTTTCGGCACCCTTCGAGACTATTATGTCAGTGTGAAACTCTCTGACGACGTTAAAGCTAAATCCTTCAACAAAGGACAAGAATTTTTCATCGATCCTGCTAAACTCCTTCCCCTCCAACGATTTTTACCTGGAGGTCAAACAAGAGGCGGTGGCCGTGGAGGTCGAGGAGGCAGAGGTGGTGGACGCGGTGGAGGCCGCGGCGGACCTAGAGGTGGAAGCTTTGGTGGACGTGGAGGTGGACGTGGAGGATTCGGTGGTGGTCGCGGAGGAGGCTTCCGTGGAGGACGCGGAGGTGGAGGATTCACACCCCGAGGCGGTGGAGGTTTCAGAGGCCGTGGTCGATAAGTTAATAAAGGATCAAACATGCTTTTTATTCAAACCCAAAAGCAATTTACTACAATATATCACGATTCACAAAGTGTTTGACATTAGCTTTTTTATGAACTTTCTTGTCTATACAGTCATCATGTGTGCTGCATTTTCTTCCAACATTCTCGTCACTTTTCTTTGTATCATTGCATAATCATTGAAGTCGTTACAAAAATCGTCATATATCTTGCTGACATCTTGGATTCCTTCAACGCCACCACAGCAATCATTCAGTCGTTTAAACAATAATCTTTTCAAGCTCTGATACCAATTGAAGTGAGCATCGTCTCCCTTCAATAGCATCACCAATGAGGTCAAAAAATATATGTCATTGTTGCTTACGAATCTTGACAAGGCAATGGACAATCGTTCAAACTTGGCCAATTCCTTTGGATTGATTAGCTGGGTGAATTCTTTGATCTTGTACATAGGTTTGCTGCATATGGTTTTAACGGTTGAGTTATATTCGCCGAAATCTTCGAATCCAAACAAAAACTTCATCTGATCTTCAAATGAGGGTAAAGCGTCAAATTTGGGTCCGCCTAACATGGCTACCAAAACGAGATTGTTTTGCAGATGAGGATTCATTTCAATGCAAAATCCCTTCTTTAGCAATAGAGACCAACGCAAACTAGAAAGTCCATAACATTCCAGGATGTTAGTTTGTCTCAATTCTGGAGGGACATTGTTTCCACTTTGGACAATTATGAATCGGTCCAAGAACCCGAAATCTGGACGCGTTTCTTGTGCAATTTCTTGGGTAAACAATTTGCATATATTCTCTATCAAAAGAGTCTCTTCTATCACTGAATGTCGACTTTCAGGAATGTCAGCCAATGGTTTCACATCGCGGGCCACATCCTTGACAGATCTCATATAGCTTAAGGTTTCCGTCAATTGGTCGATGTATGTAATAGAGCATTCAGATCCTGTTCCACCATCATTGATTGAAGCTTGGATAAGTTCTCGGGCTTCTCTTTCCATTGCACGAACTTTGTCGACTTCTTGCAACCTCTCAACGTCCTCTTCGTTCCAATGAGAGAAGGTAAACAGAAAGAAATTGGCAATGCAGGGAGTCAGAAAATGGGGGTATAAGAAGTGCTGTTCGATGATCTCTAAACACTTGTTGAACTGGGCTGAGGTATCAGGATTTTGACTGTGGATGATATCGTCTTTTTGGTTCAAAAGGGAGAAGGAAACGATCCGCATACGTTGAACATCAGGAAGAACTGAAAAACAGCAATTTTAATGAAAGCTTTGAAACAAGAAAAAAATTCGTCAAAATAAAAGGAGTTCTATCCTGTGCAGCATAGATTTCACGATTTTTTCTTTTTTCAATTTTTTTTTTCGTCAAAAATACAAATAGTACTTTTTAAGGTTGAAAGGTAAAGAAAAATATGGACAATATGTACTATTAAAAACACTACAATACCTAAATTGAATGATTCTTTGGGGCCAGTGATCCAAAGAAATTGGTCCATACTACTTTTGGACGAAATATACCGCGAGGTAGCGTATTCTTGAAGCAGTCTTGCGTTATTCTCTAGTAAAAGTCGTTGATCATTTTCAGTCAAGCTCAAAAAGTTTCTGCTTTTTCTTGCCATGAGATGCATCACTGGAATGTTGATTTCCATGATTGTATTAAATGCCACAGTGTGATCAGAACTCCATGCTGCCAAATTGATGTGACCCGCAATTAAGAGATTGATAGAATGGTGATCAGGATCAATTTCGTTGTGTGCATCAATGAATGCCTTTTCAACTTCCAGTACCATGCTGGCCAGATCATCATCTTCTGAGGGCCGTTTATTGAAATCCATTGAGTCTGAACTGGAACTTGAGCGACGTGGTCTGGATGGACCTGGTTGAGGTTCTTCAAAACTTATTCCACCATTTCGGATGTCAATCAACCTTGGGATGGGTGTAGTAGATCCAAAAAAAGCATTCACGTCCACCACTTTTTGTTTCTTCTTGGGATGCGTGTACTTTTTACGATCTTCCTCATTCAAAACCTTATTAGGCTCCATTCCAACCTCAATGCATTTTTTGAATCGGCATTTCTTACAATTGGTCCTGGCGCCCCTGATATCACAATTGCCTTGGGTCTTGCATTCAAAAGCATGTAAATTATTTTCACCTCTGGTATATCGTCTGAAGAATGCTTTGCAGCTCAAGCAACAAATTGCACCGTAGTGACAATAGTATTTTGTACTTTCTTTGGCTGGAATGTGACACACTTGACATATCGAAGTAGGATCCAATAGGTCTTCCATGATTTTCACGTCTGTTTTCCTTGTTGCTGTTGTTGCTCTGCTCTAGACGCACATATGTATGTAAAAGTCGAGTATAGCAATCAGAAATCAGCTGTTGCTCCCAACTTTCCAGCATATACAAGCACAGGCTGCCTAGTTCTTTTTAACACGCAAGCACAACGTGAATATCTCGCGGTGTCAAAATCACAATATCAAGTGCCAAACGGTCATCATTATGCAGCTATGCCCAAGGAATCTCTGCAAAAGTAAAAGTACTTTCAATGCGCAAAATGAAGCCAAGGCTGAAGCCAAAGAAAGTTATAAAATGTTTATAAAACGGTGTGTGGAGTTTACTTACGTCAATCCCAAGTACGACAGAGAGGGACTAGCTGCACTTCACGCAGCAGTAGGCAGGCGCGGATCGCAGGAGCGGAGCTTGATCCTCTCTTCGGTTCAGGAGCGTAGAGTTCGGTACAGTGTCGACAGACGGACACACTGACTGTGACTGAACGCAGTTTTAAAAGTAAGGCATGGCTCCTTTAGTCATTGCCAGTTGCCACACTTGCACTTCCCAGACCTTGCTTCTGTGAATCATTGAACGCATGCGCTACAAAACGTTTAGGGTGAACCAGAGGCCTGGAGTGGATAGCCTATCACATATCCTATGACCCCCGGAGAACTTGGTACTAAATATGTACCGTAAATGCATGGGTACTGGGTAGTGGGTACACAACAACTTACATATAAAACAAGGCAGAGCACAGCAGAGAGGAGATACTCACTCTGAGGTGTATTGCAAAAGAATGAGAAGGTTTATCGGCGCTCTGATCAAGAATTCTAGAAGAATTTTAATAATGAAAATTTACTTTCCTACGTAAATACGTCAGAAACTGAAGTCACCGAAGATTTCTTTTAGTTGATCAGTTCAGGGAGAAGTGTACGTACCCAAGGACGGTCTTTCCGGCTTTAAAAAAAGGTGAGGTCAGCCTAGACATCCCGACCGAGACTCAAGAGGATCGAGTAAAAACCGCCCGAGGGTATACTTGTAGTATTTTGGAAGGGACAAAAAAATCCAAGGTATAACTTCCTTACACTTTAGAAGGGATTCTCATGACGAGGAAATGTATTAGGATGACATTCGAGGCCAAAACGGTCAGAACATCCTTCTTGATCTTGAGATTGAAATAGGAGTGCTGCTCAGAAAAATTCTGAAGTGTACTGCAAAATAATGAACAAGACTAGAAATCCTTCCAGTCTAAAAGCGCGAGTTTGAATCTTTTTGATTCTTTTTGAATCTTTTTTTCAATCGTGTGAATCCATTTGAATCGATTGAATCTATTTGAACTCAAATGATTTCTGCTGATAAAAAATATGCTTGAAATGTTTTCAATATTTTTGAAATGTTTTCAATATTTTTGAAATGTTTTCAATATATTTGAATTAAAATTACATCTGTTGGAAAGTCATAAAGTGAAAGTTTGATTGTATTTGAATTGATTGAATCTATTTGAATCGATCTGTTTAATCTATTTGAGTCTATTTCAATCGATTGAATCTATTTGAACTCAAATGACTTCTGCTGAAAAAGAAAATAGAGATATGTAGAAGCGCTGTGAGCTTCGCTCGCGCTTAAAAAATCAACAAGTGTCTTTTATAGTTCTTAGTCTAGACAGTCTCAACAAAAGAACATCGTGCAATTAAATATCGAACTAATTTGATTGATTATTGATTTATGAGTAGAGGCTGTATACAAAGTTTCAACCCCGTAGCTTTGAAACTGAGGCCGTGCATATGTAACAAAGCAATGGAATGACTGACAGACGGCTTTTTGTGGTTTGGAAAATAAAGAATTTGATGCCTTGGTAGAGTCATAGAAGTTTGGAGTAAGAAAGGTTGCGTGTTTTCGGAACTTTACATAACTCCTCAATATTGCGTCAGAAATAAACAAAAATCTCAACATCATTGCGAAAGTCAAGACAAGCTGATATAACGCCATTGAAGTTGTGAAAGCCTCAACATGGGTACGTCAACTTCAAGACTATATGCTGAAACTTATCCTTCAGAATGTCCTATGCATCAAAAGACTGCCGCACCAGAGCCTCCCTCAGAGTGTCCCATGAGTGCTAGCAAAGCTCCGGAGGAGACCAACTCAGCCAATTGGCAATCCGAGTGTCCTTCAAATCCAGCAGCCATGGCAGCATCCTCAGTCCCCAACGACATTGACCCAAGAAATATGATGCCACCTCCCAACCAAAGACCATCTCCAGATCAACCTTTCGCATTACCCATAGAGCGCCAAAAGTCCACCATTCCAAAGGCTGGCACGGAGGAAACTTGGACTTACCCTTCCCAACAAATGTTTTGGAACGCCATGTTACGTAAAGGCTGGCGATGGAAAGAAGAAGAGAGAGAAATGAACCCTGATACAATGGCTCATATTATCAAGATCCATAATGCTAACAATGAAGAAGCCTGGCGAGAAGTACTCAAATGGGAAGCATTGCATGCTCGGGAATGTGGCAAACCTATGTTGAAAAGCTTCGGTGGCAAAGCCACTGATTACTCCCCACGTGCGCGGTTTCGTTCTCTTATGGGTAAGACTTGTGGATTGTTCAAAGAATGCTAAATTCATAACATTATTTTCAACTTTTTCCATTAGGCTACCAGCTTCCATTTGATCGTCACGATTGGATTGTTGATCGCTGTGGCAAAGAAGTCAGATATGTTATTGACTACTATGATGTAGGAGAAGTTGATATCCGTGACCATTCGTTCGCCGTTTTGGATGTACGTCCAGCATTGGATTCTCCTGAAGCTCTTTGGGATCGTATGAAAGTAGCTTGGTGGCGCTGGAGATATGCTGGACCTGAGGACCAAATGCAAATGCCCCACAAAAGCGAACAAACCAGTTCTTAAAAATCTTTAAATTCTCTCTGTACTTGTGCTTGAACTTGATTAGCAAGTAAGAAATAAACCAATATTGAATAACCCGAATAACAAGGAAGTGATCAAGAACAAAGCATTTTGACATAACTGGAACATCAAATTCCACAAATATGGAACGTTATCTAAAGTTCTATCAATTTTGGCTTTTTCCACTAATTTTTGACTCTAATGTACTCAAGGTAGATAAATGAATGTCCAAAGTCAGCTGCTGTTTTTGTATTCGATTTTTAGTCGCTTTTTGTTCGTCAAGCAGTGAATTGCCGGAATTCTGTAATTTTTCTCGTCAATTTCACTCAAGTCAAATAAAAATGGAAGTCGATCAAGATACTGAGATGCCCTCATCTTCCAGCCGTGGTGAAAAGAAAAGGTAATTTAAATATATGGAACTGAAAAGTTTAGAATGAAGTAATGACTCGTTTTTTTCCTCATGATCCAGATTTGAAGTTAAAAAGTGGAATGCCGTCGCTCTTTGGGCATGGGACATTGTGGTCGACAATTGCGCTATCTGCCGCAACCACATCATGGATCTTTGCATTGAATGCCAAGCTAATCAAGCTTCAGTCACCTCTGAGGAGTGCACAGTGGCTTGGGGAATGTGCAACCATGCTTTTCACTTCCACTGCATCTCCCGTTGGTTGAAGACTCGACAAGTTTGTCCTTTGGACAACAGAGACTGGGAATTCCAGAAATATGGTCACTAAATACGCATACGCTCTTTCCTTTTTTTAAACCCATTGGATTATTTGAAAAATAAAACAAAATAGAATAGAATCATCAATTCAAGACTTTGTCTCAGATATTTTAGGTTTCAAAAACGATTGTATTTTCAAAATTCAAGATCTTTTAAAACAAAGGATAATTTAAGAAAAACGTAGTCACGAAACAATATGTTGATCTCATGAGATCTTCTTTTAGAAAAGAAAGAAAAAGGGAATTCGTCGTGGTAAGAAAATTACAGGACTTTGGTGTGGGTTTCACTTCTTCCGCTGAAAGTTTTGGTCAAAAAAGGGAGAAAAATCATCAGTAGTATTTCCTTTTTGTTTTTTAAAACACACCAGTATCAAAAAATCTTACATTTCATCTCGCTTAGATTGTAGTCAAAAAACTGGGGATTACTTTCTTTGTTTTCCTGTTCTTTTGTTTTAAATGAGTAAAGTCTAAAGTCATTTTGTACAAAATTCTTATTGAGTTTGACTGTTTCAATTATTTTCGCATCATCTGCGTCGCTTGAAAAAATTTCACACACAGCTCTTTTTTAGGGGGTAGACAAAAAGTACTACTGACAAAGAATTCCAGAGGGGTGGGGATACTTTACTTATGGACTCAGCCTCTTTTTAAAATTGTATTCAATACTGAGTGGAAAAGAAGGGGTAGGTGAGCATAGTCTTAATACTTTTTTTAAGAGTCATAGTAGTATAAGTTAAAGTTCTGCATCACAAGATCACAATTGCTTTGTAAACAAAAATCAATTTTATGGTTTGTCAAATCGATTGTAAGACAAGCAATTGCTACTTTGAATACAAAACTCTATGTACATTGTACAAATTTGGAATTCAAGCGTCCTCGTCTACACTTGGCAGCCAAAAAGCCATGTTCTTGCACGTCGACGCCATCATCATGTACTTGGGGTTGAACTGGACGCACCCCACTGGACCTGTGTGGTCTCCATTGAGTACGCAGACTTTTGTGCCATTTTCAGCATTCCAGATATGGATTCTGCCGTCGGTGGACCCCGAGATAACAAACTGACTGTCGGGGCTAAAGGAAGCTTCCAATGGAATCGATTTTGTATTGAGATGACCAGTAAACGTTTGTAGAACAGTGCCTGAGAAGGCGTCAATCAATTTGATCATGCTTCCATTGGTTGAAATCAAAATGGTTTTGCCATCCGGACTGAATTTTAACCCGGTCCATTCTGGTCCATTCCGGTCCTCCTTCTCTGCTGCAAAATACAAAATTACAAATGTTAGAACCCTTTTTGTCCTTAAAAGATAATAACCATTTCACTTACCAGTGAGCTTAAAGGAGGAGAAAGGGCCTTTGTCAAAACTTCGCAAATCATACAATTTCACACTTTCTGAACTGATACCCGCGGCGAATATGAGGCCTTCAGGATCGAAGGCAGCCACGGGGCGACCGGCAAGATTCATAAATCCTTGACAATACGACGATCTGTTGGAAGAAACAAGGTATAAGCAAGGAAACCATGGTGTTTTAGGGTCCACATTTTCTCACCTGATGTCCCAAAGACGAATGGTTTTATCTAACGACCCTGACAAAAAGGTCTCATCGGTGGGATTCATACATAGCGTCACAACTTTTTTGGTATGACCTCGGAAATACGAAATGTACTTGTTTTCATGCACGTTGAGATATCGAATGATATCGTTTTCTTTGGTTGAGGCATGAACAACATTGGTCTTGTTTTGGGTGAAATGAATCAGGTCCACGCCATACTTTTTGGAATTCAAGGTCCGTTTTTGGGTCCCTCGTTCGCAGTCATAAATGACAATTTGGTCGTCCTCGGAGCTGGAGATCAAGGAAGCGCCGTCGGTGGAAAAGTGCATATGGTTAATCGAATCCTGGTTATCCCTGAAACGAAAATGTTCATGAGTAGTGGAAAAGTTGACGACGAGACATCAATGATATTTTTCCTCTCCTTACCTGAACACTTTTCCAACCCGCATGGATCTGATGACATTGTCCACCAACTTCATCTCGTAAATAATGTTTTCTTCTTCGATTTTATTGGAACTCGAGCTTGAACTGGCCGTGCTTTTGGAAGAACTTTGCCTTCGTCGCCTTTGAACAGAGACAGAGTCTAAGTTAATTCTTGTCTTGCTATGTTTATCACTGTTAGAACGTAACCCAGATGACCCATTCTGATCAACTCCATTATTTTCGTGATGCATTCGAACTGTTCAAGACCTTGTTGCAAATCATGAAATCAGGCAGACCAAGACAAGAAGCAATAGTAGCAGCAGACTACTCCTACTACTCTTGAGAGGAGCTGGAGAAATCTTCCAATGTGAGGAAGATGGAATGGCCTGACTCGGCCTGAAAAGCTCTCTCACACATATGAGCTACGCTCTGCACAACGTACACACACACGAACAGCAGCAGCAGAGAAGCTGGATCTCACCAACGTGCCCTCATAGTACGCTTAGACGTTTTGGCCAAGAGACAAGTGAGGGATCGAAACTGTTTTATCATTGAAAAATTGGCATTCATGAAGTGAATTGCAAGGTATTGAATAGTATTTTCTATTTCAACACCTGCAAATACTATTTGCATTGAACTGATTAAAGTAATCGGACTATTCTTGATCATAAGCTAGTCTAATGTTTAATATTCTTTTGATATTCTACAGATCTGAATCAAGACTGACTTTGGCGCTAAAACTTTCAATGATATCTTAAAGATTAGTATGCGAAAAAAAGGAATTTGTTCCGTAGTATAATTTTTTCTCCTCAATAAGGCTTTAGACTTCTTTGATTGACTTTTGATGAACAAGCTAGAAATAAGAAATTGAAACATGGATAAAAGCCTAAAACCTAGGAGTCCTACACGGCGTAGCCATAGAAACAAAAATCGATCGGAAAGCTTCAGCAGTACTGAAAAGAGAAACCTTGCGTTCCATGAGCTCTTATCTACCTTCAAGTTACGCATGATAATGACATGTTTTGAACCATTAACCTGTACTGTAGTGTGTACTCCAATTTGTACTGCAATCTACATTCATTGTCAAGAACTTGTCACGATACACACAACGATGATAAAATTAGAAAATGTAAATTGTTAAAACTGAAATCTAGCTAAAAAAAAAACTTGCCAATTGAAACATCGAAATCAAGCGTAAAATAGATAAAATAGTTATTTTCTTACCATAGGGAATCGCAGTTGAAAATCAATTCAAAAATTCAGAAAAAATAATCAACAATCCAATAGGTCACCAAAACGCTAAAGGCACAAGTTCCAGCTCTGCTTCCATTGCGCTGTTTTAAAATAGGATTTAGTTGTACATGAGAGTCAGCCAAACCAGTTTTATCATTTTTCCACAGTGGCCCAACGCCTACTTGACCGTCCCTCTTTCGAAATTGAAAATCTGAAACTTGCTTTGTCAATGTTTACGTCTTTGCGATAAAACTTATCTCAGTTGCGCTCTTGCATCTGATCCAAAGCTCTCAGCTATTTTGAATTATCGCGCCATCAAAACTCAACGTTAACTCAAAACAGACCAATTGTGTTCGTCGTTAGTTTTTGTTTAGACAACGCGCTACCACAGACAGATTTCAAGTTCTCTTCTCAACAATTTTGAATTGGCGGGCGAAAAGTTTGTAAAGTTGAGACAGTAAAAACAAAGTTGTCAAAATTAGAGGAATTTGGGAAAACTTCTGTAAAGAAATTAATCATGCCGCCTCAAGGCAAGAACAAAAGGAGGAGTTTGGTTCCTCGCAATGAAGATCTCAACGTCACTCCTGTCCTGGACATGGAAGTCGACGAAGAATCTGAAAGAAAAAATCGTATGAAGAAATTACAAAAACGTCAAAGTATTGCCGCAGCTGGTACTCCACAAGTTGCCGAAGGAAAACAAGGCCAATCCCAAATCGGTTCAATTTCTGGATACAGTGCTACTCAATTGGCTGAATTATATTCCAATTGCATGAAATTGTCGGCGGAAAATAAGATCAACATCAAAAATGCTTTTCATCTACAATTGATTGATTACATGGCTGAAATGATGAAGACCAAGAAGAACTCTGACATGGATAATTTCCAAGCTGCTTCGTGTGCTTTAGACGCATCTGCAAAGATTTATGCATATCGGGTCGATTCCGTCCATTCAGACACACTTAAATTGGCAGGTGGGGTTGGCAAGACTGCCGAAGAATCTAAGGAAGATAAGAATGATGTAAGTTTTGCCTTTCTTTTTCATTTAATGGGTTCTGAATTACATTTCTTTCGTTCTTTCAGAATGATGACGTAGCCAACGATGATCCGGATAACATGGAAACAGAGAAAAAGAAAGTGAAACGCAAGAAAAAGGCTGCAACCATAGAAAAGAACTTGAATAACATTGACATTGCCAAATTTGATTTAGAATTTGATGTGGATCCATTGTTCAAAAAGACTTCAACGCAATTTGATTCAGGTGGCGGCGGTGGCCAGTTTTTGTGCAACTTGTACATCCGTGATGAGAGCTGTCAAATGCTCCTAGATTCCGAAGCCTTTTTGAATCAAGAGAGCCTCAAAGTCCAAGAGGACAACGAAGAACCTATCGAAGAACTCACCAAATTAGAACTCAATTCGGAAGCCGAAATTTGCCCATCTTTCTCCTCTTTCTCTTTCCGTAACTGGAGCATCGAAAACGAAGATCCAGCCTTCTTGAATCTATCAATTCGTAGTGAACACGCAGATGAAACCCTCAAAGAACTCGATGCAGACCACAACGAAGATCATCATGCCTTTGACGTCAATGCTCCACCCGCAGAAGATTTCAATGACGACGACAATGGTGGTGGCTTCTTCGATAACCATGACGATTACGACGAGGGTGACGAAGCTAATGGTGCTCCCAACGAACCCAAAGCAGGTTTAGGCATGCAATTGGTGGCCAATCTCAAGCAAAAGCTCACCGCCGTTCCCAATGAGTATTCATATTTTGACAATGGTCGTATGGGTGCTTGGGCAGGTCCGAAACATTGGAAATTCAAGCCCATTTCTAAACCTCAACCAGGTCAACCATCTGGAGCCTTAACCAACAAAAATGAGCGGAAAAAATCTACTAAAGAACCTGTTGGTCCCTATGATTTTGAAGAGATGTATAGTGAAAGCGGGGAATTGTGGCAATCTGTTCAGAAAACCATGACAGTCCCCAAAAAGGCTATCAAATTACAAAATAAAACCATGGTCAATTGGAGCGAAGACAAATTGATCCTACCCACCGATTTGCATTACAAAGGCAAAGATTTTGCCAAGTTATTCATCACACCAGAATTGTTAGTGACAAACAAAGGTACCATTGTGCCTGAATCCGTGGATGACAGTGTTGCCGAGTACGATTTTGACAATGCTAACGATGCAGATGACTACTGTCCAGCTTTGCCAGAAAATACAGATTCTGGAAATTACGACGACGATAATTTAGCTGGAGAAACTGGTTTCTTCCCATCGCAGACAATGCTACCTTCGCAAAGCCAAGGTGATCTGCTTGTCTCGGCACCCAACAAAGTGGAAAAGATTCAAATTGGGTATGCCAAACAGGCCAAGAAAATGGATATGCGTAAATTGAAAGCCATTGAATGGAGTCTTTTGCAAACCACTGTGTGTGAAGCTGACAAGGAAAATGACAAAGAAACCATTAACGAAGCATCGGCTAAAGTCAATGATGCATTGAATGGCGAAATTGCTTTTGGACAATTGTACAAGAATTTATCAGAGTCAAGAATGATGCCAAAAATGATGGGCGAAAACCTTAGTGTTCCCTTAGCTTTTGTGGCTTTGTTGCATTTATGCAATGAACGTACTTTAGCTTTAGAAAGTTTACCAGATTTTGCTGATTTCAATATTACACAAGGATAATCATAATCAAAATTCAAGGGCAATGAAATAGATTTCTTTTTTCTTTTCTAGATTAATAATGGAAGAGCGAAGTCCTTCCCCACCCCCGGTTAACCGACGCGTTTCAAATCTGCGTCGCCGATCCTCAATGGGTCAATCAGTGCGAAAAAGTCGATCAATTATCGGACTTTCATTTGAAGACCAAATTGCTGCTATTGCTTCAACAGCCTCTATCGAAGAAAAACTTTTGCAAATCACTTCCACTTCATGGAGCACAGCTGCACGATTGGTGCAGCATGAGTACGACAATCAAGATGCTATAGGAGAGAACCCGCAAGCTGATTTGGCTGACCATGTGGCAAAAACTTTAGGCAGACTGATGGTCAAAAACGAGACATTACAAAATGCTAAGACAAGTGTTCAAGACATGGTCAAATGTAGTGATGATGCCAAACCACCGAAAATCATTCCACCCAGATTGAAAAAACTCAATGCCCAATTGGACTTAGCCAACAGTGAAATTGACCAATGGAGAGATTTGCATCATGGGCGAAAAAATAAGTGCAACACAGCCAAATTGGAAAAGAGACAAGTTTTGAATGGTGAGAAAATGGTTACAAATGCTGATCGTGAAAAATTGCCTAAACCTGAAGATGCTTGGCTCCGTGGTCTCAGTGACGGTCATGTAGAGTGGAAAAAGGTGATTGAACAAGAATACGAATTAGCAATGGCCAAGCGTGAATTGCAGTTGAAATTGGCTACCAAGCGAAAGGCCTTGAGTGAAATGGAGACTGAAATTGATGTGATGGCTTCGAAAATTAAAAAGTTCAGTGAAACGACAAATACGCATATGCCTGAGATGAAAAGTCTTGCACCTCCAAATGATTCAGATTTTATATTATAAACCGAGAGATCCCAGAGATTATTTTCTTTTCATGTCAACTAATCTTGCATGATGAATAAAACATCAAAAGGCATGAGTCATTTTTTTGTTCATGTCAGGTAATCCACTGTTGCTTTCATTTAACATCTGCCCCTTTTCATATTTTCAGAAGGCGTCACTGAGAGAGCATCAAGTGAGTCATCAACATGAGCTGGCATCACAAAGAAAATTACGATTTGAGCCAAGAGCATCCAAGAAGACAAGCACCTAAAGGTCAAGGCCAATCTACGGTTGCTCGTATTCATCCTTTGGTCCCTGAAGTTTCCGTTGTGTCGCATTACAGAGAAGCCAGGCAACCTTTAGGTTCTTTGAATGGTCAACAACAGCAGTATCGTTATGAAAAAAGTTATGAAGATTCTTTATGTAGGACAATACCTGCTTGTGCACCGCCGCAACCCCAACAGCCTCCACTTCGTGGAGAATTTAGGCCTCAAGAATTATCCATGTAAGAACTACAATTTTGTTTTACATTTTCCATCGTTTCAATTCTGGTGACTTTTTTTGCAGGCTAAATAGAGAAGATTTTTCTACTGCGGAAAGTCTCAAACGAATGAATTTAGTATCGCACGATAGTTTGGCTCAAGACAAGCTGGACATGAGCACTTTGGAAAGTCTGGTCAAAATGCTTCGAGTACAAGCTCAAGACATTGCCAAATTACAAAGCCAAGTGGATTATTTAATGAACGAAAATCAAAAATTATCTGGACTTCAACAAAAAGTCGACTCATTGACGACGATTCCTACTGATTCGACAAATTACCGTCCAAAAATGGTCGATAGCTCAACCCAAATGTCAAGGCCAACTACACCTCTAAAAAAGTCCTTCAATCAAAGCCAAAATTCGATTCTACGAGCTGATGGTTCTCATTTAAATCCTTCATTGAGTTTTGGTCATGTGACGCAAAATCAGAGTTTACCTTTGACAACCATCAACACAATTGAACCCACTGACAAGTTCGAATTGCAAGATGTTGATCAATGCAATGATGTTGATGAACTCATTGCCAATCAAGAACAAACGGAGGAGGAAGAAGAAGAATACGATGACAACCCAATGACACCTCAAAAGCTGCCAGTTGAAGAAAGTTGTATAGCTGCCAAAAGAATCCGTGATTTAGGTCTTAGTTT
Organism: Oithona nana; assembly: GCA_900157175.1. Taxonomy (NCBI): domain Eukaryota; kingdom Metazoa; phylum Arthropoda; class Copepoda; order Cyclopoida; family Oithonidae; genus Oithona; species Oithona nana. The sequence goes on along the minus strand of LT727922.1, from coordinate 265,340 downwards.
TATTGACAAAAGAGACTTGTACTCTACCGTTCAATCGCCGAGGAAAGACGAGCCTTCATTTTGGGCTCTTCCACATGCTTCAGACCCTTTCAAAATGAGTGGTCCAGCAGCACCTATTGCTTCAACTTCCGAGTACAGTTTGATGTTAAATGACAAAGCTATGAAGTATTTGAGTGATGAACAACTAGTTCAAATGGCTGCCAATTCTCCTTTGAATCAAAGTAATTCTTCATCAACTTCGAGAACACCGGTCAACCTGACACGATATGGAATGCCTGAGAATAATATGAGTCTTGGTACAGAAAAATTCCTTGAAAAATATAATTTGAGACAAAATCGACCCATGTAAAAATACTTTTGACGAAAATACAATTTCTGGTTTAATTTTTGGATTTTTAGTCACGTCAAATGGCAGACGAATTTTTATTTTATTTTCGCTTTGTCAATTTCAAACTTATTGGATATTCAGGTTCATTGATTAAATTAGATACAGAGTTGATTCCATCTGGATATTTCCCAACATATTCCATTTGAAAAGCTTGAGATAATCGGATCAAAAGTATTCGCAAACTGTACTCGGCCATCTTTTTACCAATACATCTCCTGGCCCCAAAACCAAAAGGTCGTATCAATCCTGGATGCAAAGCTTGATGATTATGGGGTTGAGTGAATCGGTCAGGACAAAACTCATTGGGTTTGTAAGGACAAAAGGCTTTCAATCGACTACTGACTTGATTCTGAGTGACTACATATGATCCAGCGGGTATTTCATACCCAGAAAATTGACATTTTTCCCGCACTGTTCGTCCAACACCCACTGAAATTGGATGCATCCTGAAATTCTCTTGAATAATTCCATCAACCAAAGGAAATTTTCTCTTGAAATTCTTCATTATATGAGCATCAATATTCGACATTCTGTTAGTTTCAAGCAAAAGCTCATTTTGTAATAATGCATTTTTAGACAATTCATACAACATAAAGGCCATAGTGTAAGCACTGGTATCAATACCAGCCAATAAAAAATCCGCGACTAGAGTAAATCGATCACGATCACTCAATTTTGTAGTGTCTTGAGTGTAAGCATTGAAAATGCTTGGATTACTTTGCCATTTTTTCTCTGAAATACATTTGGATGCCATGTCTTCAATAAACTCTTGACTTTTCCGGATTGTCGCATACTCTTTTGTCTCGTACAATTTCCATCGGAAATTCATATCCGTTTTATGGATACTACTGTTTGTATCCATTGCGGATCGAATCAACTGAAGAGCTTCCGGATCATTTTCCAAAGGTTTGCAACTTGTGCCTAATACAACTTGAGTTGTAATCTCCAAAAAGTGTTTTTTCAACTCTTCTAAGATGTCCTCCCAAACTGATTTTGATTTCAAGGATTCGACAAAATCCAAGCTTGCTTTGTCAATCACATGGACAAATTCTTTAGCAAATAAGTTTCCATCCAACATTGGTTTTTGAGCCGACATTCTCAATCTTCTCCACTCTTCGCCATTAGTAGGCAACAAACCTCCACTTGAGTAAAGAAGAGGTTTGTCTTTCCGGTACTTTTCCAATGCCAAATGGGATGTACGTCCAGGAAATTCATCCTTGATGTTATAGAGAGTTTTCATATCTGCTGGATCAAAAATCCACAAGATTGGTGGATTGCTACCAATCCGCTCTTTGACTACCGGTCCAAAAGCTTTGTACTTGGCCAATCCGGTTTCGTAGAGCCTTTTAAAATCGTAGGTTTTGAAAAGTGTGTAGTCTAAAAGACTTCCAACTAGAGGTAGTGCTCTAGGTCCAGGTATGACTTGAAAAGATTTCATAGTTGTTGTTGGGTTGGTTCTCAATGATTGACTGCTATGCTAGCTAGCAGACCAAGAGATTTAAATCTACAAAACATGCCTGGAATTCATTATCGACTGCTGCTATCGAGATCATATGATGAACAAAATATCAATAACAGAATTTTAAATGTTTGCCAAAGAGGTGTCAGAAAAGTGATCTTTAAACGATTCGATTCATTTTTAAATACCAGCAAACAACATATGGATTTCGTTTTCTTGAACATGTGAATTTTTCTGTGAGAAAAACCCCATGAATTTTATGTTAAAACACCATGAGGGTCTTTTTAATTAAAAGGAGGATGTAGGATTAGGAGCCGTGATTTGTACTATTATTAGAACTATATTTGTGGAAGGAGCTTTGGAATCAATCATCCATTTTTTCCTTATCTCGCTCGACAATACGTAAGTAAGTACATAGATTAATCATTGAAGCGTTGCCATTCACACAGTAGCTACAGAACAAACATGGAAGACGAATACAAACTCTTCCGCTTGATATTCAATGAAATTTTGGGACCAATTTCAGCTGCTTTGGGAATATTTGGGAATGTCATTTGTCTCCTTGCCATCTGGCATAAAAATAGGTGAGTTTGCAAACATTTAGATATGATAAAAAAAATTGAACTTGAATTTCTTCAGGAAAAGTTCAAAGTCACAACAGGGCTTGAAAGGATTCATGTACACATTTTTATGTGGTCTGGCCTTAGCAGATTTGGGATACATGTTTTTCTCACTAAAAGTCTTTTATTTCGATTCATCTTTGGAAATTCAATGTGACAATTTGTATTATCGTGACCAAATCATCATTCCGATTTGCAACAGTTTCAAATCAACTTCAGATTTTATTGTGATTTGCATGACCATAAATCGGTGTCGGGTGATGAAAAACATTACAGAACTGAGAATACAAGCATTACGAAAGCAAGCCACAAATGAGAATACATCATGGAGTGTGTATTTTCAATTATTGGCCGCTTTACTCATCAGTTTCGCTTTGCACCTACCTTATTACTTTTATCGCAAAAACGACCATTCCATTTGTGATGATGTCGATCAAGAAGATGGAAATACAACTACAATATCACCTCCGCCCGTACCATACGATGAACAAATGTGGTTGATTTACTATCTGATTTATATAATCGTTGTTCGGGCATTACCAGTCATTATCGTTGTGAGCTTGAATGTCATATTAATCCGAAAGCTACAAGTGATGGCAAACCGGAAGAAACAGATGCAAAGAGACAGAAATACCAGTCAAGCATTGGAAGAAGGGCATGAAAACAAAAGGGTTTGGAGCGTCATGAACAGAACCAGTGTGAAAGAGCAAAAATTAGCCTTTTTGTCAGTAATCATTGCTGTCTCCTACTTGATTTTCACATTTCCTGGCAATGTTGCTTTTGTTGTCTACAACCTTCCAAATCGGATTGAAAGCATCAATGCGACCTATCAACCTATCACTATCATTACCAATTTTTTAGAGTATTTGAATTATGCTGCTAATTTCTATATTTATTGCGCAGTTCATGGGGAAATCAGAGAGTCTTTTTGGGACCTTGGCAAAGCCTTTCTTCACTTCACATCTTGTGGAAGGTGCAAGTACGAAATCAGAGATGATCCAATTGGTCCAAGCACAACCTTTGGATTGTAACCGCGAGTACTGGTAAATAAAGTAACAATGAAATTAAAATAAATGTTGCAACGTTTTCACGGTAGATTTTCACCAATTTTCATTGCCTAATCACACAAAAATGTTCGTTAAAGGAAAGAAGCTAATGCTTTCACGCAACCTCCGTTACTCTTTGAATGAAAACGATGATCAAATGAAGGAATTCAATTTTGAGAGACAAACTAAAGTGATACAAAAACCAAAACGATTCAAATAACGAAGCCAAAATATTGTGGTACATTAAGTGACTTTTAATCTAGACTGAGGCTTACCACCCTTTTTATACTTGTGCCTCATCACGGTTCTTTGATTTTTGTTGGCAAACCACTCAAAAAACTTTGTCGGATTTATTTTACTTAGATACTTAGATAGTGAATGGATGCATAGTGCAAACTGAGCATTATTTTCGGCGTAAAATAGAAAGACTTGTGGTAAATTGTACTTTAAATTGCTTCGTTCGAGTTTTTGCTCATTATTGTTTGCATTTTCCTACTTTTAGAGTTTCGCCAGATAGATGCGATTGCGAAGATGCGAAGTGTCGGCCTGTAACTAATGATCACAGTGTGAATGAGTTCTAAGAATTCGTTTCAGTGTGTGCACTGTGTCGACCATCAACGAAGAATCACTGAAGCAGGCCTTAGTACGTTCTTTTTTAAAGAGAGAAAATGGCAGGGAAATAATGCTAGTCATGTCAGCCATTAGCTTTTTATGGATGCAGCGCGGTGAGGTTCTTATGTCTTGGTTCAATCTTCTGAAAAAGAGATTTTACCGAAGAGATAAAGTCATCTCGGTGTCAGTTCTACCTTGGAATGCTTTATATTATATCGTCAAGCACTTCAAGATTTCTCGACACCAACCTATTTTTTGCCTTCTTCTTCTTCTTCGTTTCTTCAACCAGCAATAAAAGTCTATCATTTGTTGTGCGGCAGCTACAATTATGGAGCTAAGCTACCATCACTACTTCTCCCAAATTAAAGTTTGATGTTGCCACACACTGGGGGGGCAAACAGTTTTTCCGAGAAGAATAATCGAGTCGAGTCGAAAAGAAGTTGGGCTATGCTGAAATGACCTTTGACATTTAAAATGACCCACATTCTTAGTTCTTTCCCCGTTCAAGCGGATCAAAGTAGCTTTTTGGCTCCTCCTCAAGTCTTCAGCTCCTCGCCAACCACTTTGTACAGGGTGGCCGCCTTAATGATGTAGGCAACACTTAAAGAACCTAGTTGCTATCTAAAATTGGAAAAACACTCAATTTTTCAACCTACTGACTTTTAGGCTATCTGTAATTAAATTCAAAAGTTATGGAGGGCCATTTCAAATGGTTTTGACAATCATATTATTTAGTATAAAATACTTGCGTGGAAAAAATAGGAAAAAAACAATTGAGAGATGGCCAAGCAGATTCTCACAATTAGCCAACCTCAATTGAAAATGTGTACTCAAAGTGGACAAATTTTACAACATCAAATTGCTGATTTCCTATTGAAAACATTCATGTTTTAGTCATCATTGCATATTGCCTTGTGCCAATTAGATATCCGGGTACCCCAATTTTGTGGGCACCCTGTATAAAGTATGCCTAGTGCCTTTGGTAGAAAGTTCGAGGCAGCAGTGAGAATGCAGTGGTAGGTGATCCGGGAGAAGCCCCCCAAAAAACGGTTTTCCAGGCAGAGAACCAGTATCCATGCAGTAAGTATAGCCTGGGCTGCTTTAAAAAGCGCTAGAGAAGCTTCGCTGCTGTCGGACGGAGGGACCGACCGGCTTCAAAGCGGCTTCAAGCGGCCCTCAAAGTGAGGCATAGGAGGCCAGGCTCCTCGCCTCAGCAGCTCTGGTAGCTACTTCACTCTGGAATTTTCTTATTTAGAGTAGTGTCGTGGATGTGGAAACAGTCGCATCCACGATGAAGGTCGTTCTTTTTTGGGCCATAGGGATTTTGATCCCCATCATTGGCCTTCAAGCTGAAGAGGTCATCGACGATATGGTCATCCTCGAAGGTACGTCCTCCCAAAAAGCCCTTTTTTCAAATCTTTGCCTTACTTAAAAAACTGTCTTTCAATTTTCTTTTATTCGAGATCTATCGGTACATTTGTGATGCCCCTATCTCCCATCTTGGCAAAATTCAGGCCTGTAATCTAATAAATTATCTCCTGCCGCTTGAGCAAATTGTAATCGCATTATTCTGTTGGCGTTGCTCGCGTAATAGCAAGATTTAGCACCTCAACAGAAAATGTAGATGTATGTTAGCCAAGCTGCGAGGAGTCCATTAAAGAAAATAATGGCTTGAAGCTGAGCTTCAAAAAACCAGTTCTTTAGAAAATAGAAAGGGCAATCTTCTCTCCTCATATTATACGAGAGAATTTCGGCTTGGTTACCTAAGAACTATTGCTGCTGCTTGAGGGAAACTTTTTAGAGAAAAGGTCACTTCGCTCGTTGAAATCACCAAGCAGCTAGTCGCTAGCGCGATGATAGATTTAGAAAACCAGTTTTTAATTTCACTCCTCAGTTCTACGAGACGAAGCTTCAGTGCAGATATTGATAAGCATCAGATGATCGAGTCAATGACCTAGAATTATTTAATGCTCTCCTACTCTAAGCCATCCTATCAAAATGAGCATCAACAAGATTTCAATAGAGTAGGCCTCCTCTTTTCCAAATGGACAAATCGTGCCACCAACCATTGAAAACCAAAAATTCCAATTGATGCTCAAAATTCTGCTGCTGATGGAACTTCAATGATTTGGACTGCAGCCAGTATTACCAGTATCTCCTTCCAAAGGGCCCAGTGAAAAACGTCTATCATTTACCGTTTTTTGTAACACGCAGCATGTGATTTTTCTTGGCTGGCTTTTAAAGTGTAGACTGCAGAGTAGTGACATTTACGTTACCACATTAACGACGCTTTTTTGTGGGCCCTTTTGGAATTGGTTTTTGTTATAATCAAATAGTAGTTGCTGATCTCGTTAAAACTCAATTGGGTGCCGCTTCATCTGTTTTTTTGTTGACCTTCCGACTACAATCAAGAGTCAATTTAGATAGAAGTCCACCTTACCTTTCACAACGATTTTACTTACATAAAGATGGTTGCCACTTGCCTTAGGCGCTCGAGTATAGCTGTGTACTGCATCTTAGCGTCTTTTTAGATAGGTACACGATGAAATGAAACTCAATCAAGCATGTATTTTTAGGGGGTCCTCTCCTACAGACAAAAACATTGAGAGAAAAACCGCATGACAAAATCAAATAGAGTAGTGATTTGTGGTGAAATAGCTCCAAGCGCTGCTCCCAAGCTATCAAAGAATTCCAGATATTTGGCATAGATAGCAGGCATAAAACAATAGATTGGAATTCTACAAAAAATGTTACCAATGCAAAGAGGGGAAAGTTTTCAGTTCGTAGAATTGACCATCGCAGCAGCGTCGTGAGTAGCAGCGCAAAATAATTCGCCATTAACTCTCTCACGAGTAGTTGTTGCTTGTACAGTTTGTAACATGTACATTGTACAGATTGAAAAATAGGTCTTTTTTGCCATGCGGACACAAGCAACGTTAGCAAAAGGTAACCTGCCTGGAATTTCGCTAGCAACAACATAAAGAAATGGTTCTCTGGCAACTAAGAATGCTTGAGGCTAAAATAGACTAAGATGGGAGGAGAAGGCAACTGAATGTCAGGCACCCCAAATTCTTCTTTCCTCTATTGTTTTCTATTTTTGCTCCCTGAACAGCTCCATCTCGTCAAAGTCGACAATATGTCACCCCGAACCCATTTGCTGCCCTCTCTGGAGCATTTTTTAGAGGCGCACCCTCAATGAACCAGCCTTGTGTTACCAACGAAGGAGAGTAAGTAAAGAGTCAGAGAGAGACGAGTTGCTTATTGGCTGAAACGTTTACTCCATTTTCCTATAGGAGCTTAAATAAAAAAGGCGTTGCCTTTGGACTATCAAGGCTACGAAACGCTTCTTGAGAACCACAGTGTTTGAAATTCACCTGTAATTGATTATTCAATCGTTTCAAAGTGCAAAATTCAACTCTTCTATTTTGAATTTGGCGCGCTTTTGTATTACCCGCCAAAACAAAACTGAGAATACATAAACATAAACAACGGAAGTCAGAATTTTCACCCACTGTGTCAGAGCTCAGGTTGTGTCCCTCTTGTACAAGCAATTTACAACCTGTTTCTCTTTTGTTCTCCACATTCCAACAACTTCTTTTTTTTTTTTTTTCAAGCGCATCTAAAACTAAGCCTAGCGGAAAGATAATGGAGTAAAAAGGTCTCGCCTCAATTAGCAACAGAAATTTGTCAGTCTTGATACTATTTTCTTAAAAATGGAATCTTTCTTTAGATTTGGCCAGTGCATGGGCGTCAATGAATGCTATCCGGAACGAAAAATCTTCCAAATTAGCCGGAAAGATACTTGGCTCTTTGGCCTGTACAATACGTGTGCTCTAGAGACAGACAAAGGCAAACAAGTTTTTGGTGTCTGCTGTACCAAAGTGTTTCCCCAAATGGCTACTCGAGACAATACTATTCCTGTTGAAAGAGACTTAGCAGCTCGCAAATGCAGTCCTGCACCAACCAATCATAAATGCTATTATGATGGAAGACGGATTGTCAATGGACAAGAAGCTCCCAGAAATGCTTACCCATTCATGGTAAATTAAACTTTTTAGCAGACAAATTCTTTTGGTTTTGAAATGTCAAATTTTTGTTACTTAGGCGGCAATGATGCGTGTCAGCAGCTATTCCAACAAGGCCAGACAGTTCTGTGGAGGTTCACTCATCGATGAAAGTCACGTATTAACTGCTGCTCATTGTATTGAAGGGTAAGAGCAACATAAGCAGTCTTGGCCAATCTTGGAATCAAATTTTCTTTTCTTTTTGTCTTATAGATTCAGTGCCAGTGATGTCAAAACGTTGAGGATTTATTTAGGTGCTCACGATATCAAAACTGGTTCCCGTAGCGAACACCGAGTTGTTAGAATCATCAAACATAAAGATTTCAATCCTAGCACTCTGGTCAATGATATTGCCATTTTGACTCTGGAGACACCCGCTCGTATGTCCAATTCAATTAGGACGGTTTGCTTGCCTACCGTCAGCAGCACTTATGTCAATCGAAGAGTTACTGTTTCGGGTTGGGGTGCATTGGCCGAAGGGGGTGGTCAACCTTCAGCCTTACATGAAGTTGATGTGACGGTCATGTCCAATGCTCAATGCGGTAACAAGTACAATAGCCGAATTCCTGGTCAGATTGTGGATTCCATGATTTGTGCTGCGGATTATAACAAAGATTCTTGCAGTGTAAGATAACATATCCAATCATTTTTTTAAGAATCCCCATCGCAATTTCTCCTTTGATTTAGGGTGATTCTGGTGGTCCTTTGCATTTGGCGCAATCTGGATTCCGTGTTCAAGTGGGTATTGTCTCTTGGGGCATTGGGTGTGCTCGAGCGGACTCACCTGGGGTCTATACCAGGGTGACAAAGATGATGGACTGGATTCAACGCATTCAAAACTGCTATTAGGATAGAAAAACAAGACTTCTTTCAAAACTATTTTTTTTTTCACTCTATGCTCTATACTCTAAATATATTCATAGACTTCTTTCCTCTATCTACCCCAATTAGTTATGTATTGTTGGGTCATCAATAGTTATAGTATTCGATTGATTTACAGCTCCTACTAGACTACGTCGCGAAAGCGAGGTAGAGGTTGAAGATGCTGGATCACCAAGGGAAGGCAAACAATTCTTTTGGGGTGTTGGACCCATGTACCCAAATGGCTTCATTATGCAACGGGGTGCAGGATGGTGGCGAGTACCTGTTATGGTACCTCAACTACCAATGCAACAAGTCAATACTTGCTACACCTCCAAGGGTTACGCAGGTGTTTGCAGGACTCTCAATCAATGCTTCACCTTGATCTACAGTTTGCCAAAGAACTTGCCAAGTTGGGCTCTTGGTTCTAAAGATCAATGCACTATGCAATACGTTCAAGCAGACAGAATGGGATATCAGAGCGCTTCAGGGGTATGTTGTACCAATTCTAGAGCTGCCAGTCCTCAATATCCTGGATTTGGCGGAGGTGGATTATATCCAGGAGGTACACAAGGCCTTTATCCAGGCATGGGCGGAGGTCAATTTGGGGTGCCAGGATTTGGAGTGCCTCAAGGTCAACCTGGTGGACAATTTGGACAACCTGGTGGACAATTTGGACAACCTGGTGGGCAATTTGGACAACCTGGCGGGCAATTTGGACAACCTGGTGGACAATTTGGACAACCTGGTGGACAATATCCTCCTCCTGGTCAGTATCCCCCACCTGGTCAGTATCCTCCAGCTGGTCAGTATCCCCCAGCTGGTCAGTACCCACCTCCTGGACAAGGTCCCCCTCAAGGCCAAGGACCTCCCCAAGGTCCACCACCAGGTCAAGGTGCAGCTGTTGACGTTCCAGAAGATAAGCCTGTAGCTCCTGTAACTCAAGCTCCTCCAGCCTTTCAACCTGTAAAACCTGCAGAAGAAGCTCCAGCTGCTCAATCTCCAGCTTCTCCAGCACCAAGCAACCAACAATGTGGTATAGGTCGAAACGCGATTAAGTATAACGAAGATGGAGAAGAGATTGAACAAATTCAACGTATCGATGGAGAGCATCCCTTGCGAGTTGCCGGAGGATGGCCTGCTGATAGGAACGAATGGCCTTGGATCGCCATGATGATGAACCGTGGACGACAATTTTGTGATGGATCGATCATTGATGAGTACCATATCTTGACTGCTGCCCATTGCGTTGCCCAGTAAGTCTCCTAGAAAAAGTACATCAGCAGAACCTTCAATGATAACTTTATTTACAGGATGAGAAAGAGTGATGTTGCGTCATTGAAAGTGCGCTTAGGTGCCCACAACTTGAAAAACAGTGCTAACGAAGCTGGAGTTCAAGACATTGGCGTCAAACTTGTGGTCAAGCATAAAGACTTCACCATGGAAACTTTGCACAGCGATATTGCTATTTTGGTACTTAAAAGCCCAGTCCAGTTTACCAACACTGTCAGGCAAGTGTGCTTGCCTGCAGGAAAAGACTCGTACGCTGGAAAGAAGGGAACAGTGGCAGGCTGGGGATTATTGAGTGAACGAGGATCAAGACCAACAGTGTTGCAAGAATTGACCATGGAAATCTGGGATAATCAACGCTGCTCAAGCACTTATGGAAGCACTGCTCCTGCTGGAATCACCGACAGCATGTTGTGTGCTGGTAAAAAGGGCAAAGATTCTTGCAGCGTAAGTAATCACCACAATATTACTAAATGAAAAAAAAAAATTTGACTTTGATTTGCTCTTCTAGGGTGACAGCGGTGGACCTTTCGTAATCCCCAATGGTGATCATTGGGAACAAATTGGTGTTGTGTCTTGGGGAATTGGTTGTGGCAAAGATATCTATCCTGGCGTTTACACTCGCGTTACGCACATGATGGACTGGATTGAAAAAGTACGAAGACTTTACCCAAATTAGATATGAACCAACCTTGATTCTGATACTATTGCGCAAGATATTGTTCAGGCCAACAATAATTTTAGTTTTTTACAATTTACCAATGGCAGTTTATTTTGAAATAAAAAAAACTCATTTTTTAGTTTTTTTAATCATTTCTCTTCTTCAGTTTCTTAACCAAAAGTAAAATGATTGGCCAGGATTGGCCAGTAGCATATGGACTAACAGGTAGACCGGTCCAATACATACCAAGGCAGAAATGATCAAGTGTGAACTCATGGTTTTCCACCCATCTTTATGAAACGGGTAGAAGATAGATCGTTTGGATCTCTCCGTCAAGTTGGCCATGATTTGGGCAATGATCAGAGGTCCAAAACTGACCAGAAAAGCCAAGTAATGTGGACTTGCATCATAAGACTTGTCTTGAACAGCCAAGTACAATAAAGCCCAGATGCCACAATTCAAGGCAATGTAAGTTGCAAAACCAGGATCTGGAAGTCCAAGCAATGAAGCTTTAGCATCATGAATAGCTGCAGATTTCTCGTCCACTTTTTCTTCGGATCCTCCTTTATAAACTCCAGTTTCTTTCAATTTATCACGGAAAGTGCCAAATATTTTATCAAAAGGCGTTCCAGAAGTGCCATAATTGCATTCAAAAAACCTTAAAAAAGAATAGATTGAGGGGCTTTTTATCAACTTGTCTTTTGGAGTACCTGTGATGTAAGTAGTGATATTGGTCGGATTGGAAATGATCCTCCCAACCACTATGCGAAGCCGCAGGCGAAATCAGCAAATGAATTCCATTCCACATGAAGGCGAATGGGGTAGTGTAAAGCAAAAACGAAGGTCCAATGCTACTAAAATAGTACAAATGCTCCACGGGATGCATACAAAGTCCAGCAAAAGGTTCAATATCAGTATTGCGGTGATGCAAGGAGTGAATGTATTTGTACATGGCTTTGATGTGAATGAAGCGATGAGCAAAATAAAAGTGGAATTCTCGATATAGCGGCACCCAAAAAAAGGACAAAACGAACATTGAGATATTCCACGGGGTTGCAAAAGCCTCGGTATCGCTCATAAAAGCAATCTTTTTGGTCGCGCAACAATGGACATAAATGGCTTCCCAAATCGTGTATTGAACCACACCCAAAAAGGAGTACCAAACGTTATGGGCAACCTTGCTCAATCGGTAATTTCGATTGGCATTGAAAGGTCTCTCACTCCAATTTAAAAGGTAGAGGGTACAGTGCCAAAAAGCGATGAATCCAAAAGTAATGGTCAAATTGATTAAGAATCTGAAAAAGGAATTTTTTTGAGATCACTTTTTAAAATGATTGATTTGTGTACCTGTCAAAGACCCAATTTAGGTTTTGGAGGCTTTTAGCAGCTTGGTAGTCATAAGGGAAGAAAAAGTAGTCCACTAAGGCAATGGCCAGCCAGACCAAATTTGGACTGAAAAATAGAAATTTCCCAGTGACCATATCAATCCACCATCCTTTGGGAGCCACGTGAGCCGTTAGTGAAGTCATTCCTGGTGGCTTGGACTTGTCGACCCATGCTGGAGCTTCGAAGAAGGAACCATTGGGACCGGTACCCGCAAATCCACCGGGCAAAAATTGCCTTTTTGATGTTGGATTTGGGGCCATTTCTTTACCCCTAATCAAACTAGACTGGACAAACTACAAAAACTTGTTTTTGTGGTTTTTTTCGCTTATCAGTTGTTGGGTTACCTCAGCAGCTTGATTTCATTATAAAAAATCCGAATTTTATGTAAAATATTAAATTGCATATTTTATTCGAGTTCTTTAAAGAAATCTTTTCGGTTGCCCCGATTACTTGAAGGCAATTGATATTCGGATTCCTTTGCACGTTGCATTTTGTTGTCTTTACGCCTCATTTTCACACCTTTTGCATCCAAAAATGGCTTCTTTGTTTTGTCATAATCCATCTCTTCAAAGTATTTGATGTTCCAAAACTTGACACAATTATCGTGAGATGATGAGGCTATCAATTCTCCGTCATATGAGACGTCTAATCTTTCCACTGATAAGGCATGGTGACCCACAGTGCCTAGAAAAATAAAGGTACAAAATGTTTAGTTTAAGGTTGAAAAGGCATTTTTAAAAATCTTACCAACGAATCTATGAGGAAACAAGTGGACTGCTCTGATGGCACCATCTTCACAAGCGGTGATAACCAAATTGTCAGTCACAGCTACCAAGTCATTGATAGCTCCAGGATGTCCACCAAACTTATCACTATGCTCTCCAAATTCTCTCCAATTGAACAAATACAGGATTCCTTTAGCTGTTCCAACCACTAATTTACTGTCCATATGAACCAAGCCCATGCAATTTAATTCGTCATCGTTGTAAGGCTCAAAAGATTGCACGTCTGGTTTTTTACCAGATATACTGTATCCTTGTAATAATCCATCGAATCCGGACGTTGCTATAAGAGAAGATCCACTTTATAATCAAAAATTGCCGCTGGCTGTCGTCAGAAATATTGAAAGAAAAAATCGTTAAAATGAAAGGGGGCTGTAAACAAAGTTTCACGAATTTTTTCATGATATTTTTTTTAAGTTTTAATTTTTGTGTGAATTTTCAATTGCTAATTAAAGTTGAACATTACCCATTAAATAATTTGGATCTTTGTTGGTATGAAAGAAATCTGTGATTTCACTGTCAAGTGAATCTTCATCGGACATCACGGGTTTGGACATGTTATGATGTCTTCTATCCCACAATTTGACAGTACCATCTTCATCTCCAGTGATGATCAGGTTCTCATCGATTGGTTTCACCTTGTATAAAGAAGCATCGTGTGCATTGGCAACTTTATGCTTGACTTTGAATGTTTCTGTGTCGATGATTTGCCACGATTTGTCTTCGCCGCCGGAGACTAAATTCATTCCGGATAAGTCAAATTCCAATGAACGCACGGATCCTTGATGATTTTTCAATGAGTACTTTTGGATGTTTTCTTCAATGTTGTATTCTGTCAAGCTTATGAGTCCTTTAATAGTTCCATGAGCTATCAAATTCTGCCCAGGATGAAACGAAATGTCCATAACTTCATTTTTTGTCTGGATGTCCATTGGACTTTTTCGTTCAGCCTTTTCTTGAGCTTTTTTCAAAGCTTTTATCAAAGGATCTTCTTCGTCAATTTCAGGCTCTTTTTTCTCTTCTTCGACATCACTGTCGTCTTGGTCAGAATCATCATCTTCAGAAATGTCATCATCATCGGAATCACTCAAATCTGAATCACTTTGGTCAGAGTCTCGTTTTGCCCGTTTGGCTTTCTTGAAAAATGGGTTCTGTACTACACTTGGTCCCGGTTGAGCTTCTACTTCGTTTTCGGAAGCATCGGAGTCTTCCAAAGAAGAACTTTGAGGATCTTGCTCTTCAGACATTTTTTTGAAATTTTCGTGCATGTGTTTTTGTTTTGATTGTCTAGCTTAAACGGAACAATCGAAAAGACATGCACTCAACCTTTCACGCCTTGATGGGTACTTAGAAAAATTACTTACGTACGTATAAGTTTTGCCTCCACTGCAGGTATAATTAATTAGTCACTTAGTCCTACACCCTTGATTGGGTTAATCTTATTAAAATCCAATTAGGTCATGTACCCTAAAATGACAATGTGATTGATTCACACATGTAAACTGTAAAGTATATCCTTGATTGATTGATTGCCTTATTAAAAAACAATTTAGGGTACATGTACCCTCAGTATTACGAAAATAAACACAGACTTTGATAAGATTCCTTAACAAAAGAGTTTTATTGCATTGGAAAAGCAAACGACAAGACTGGAAAATCTAATTTTCTTGTTATACGTTCTGGCAAGTATGCATTTTACATGACTCCTATATTTCAGCTCTTCGTTTCAAAGTTTCGAGTCAATTAGGAAAGGAAGAAAACATTCATCAAAAGCAAACAGATGTGAGGCCGATCGCTGGGCCTGCTGCTTCAAAAAGTTCAAAACTATTCATATTAAAGACAAAACATAGGGATCAAATTCCGTTCAACGCATCTTTGAAGTTTGAAATTATGGCTTTGAAATTGAACAAAAGATGTTGAGCTGTTGCCTAAAGCCTCAAAATGTTTTCAAACTTGGCCATATTCTAAGAACGAAAGTGGTGCAAAGAATTTGCAGTTTATGCCGACGTCAACTTACTTGAACTTGCTCATAAAATTGGTCTACGCGGACATGTTGATGATGCTGAAAATGCTGTCAAAAATGCGACTACTACTCGTAAAATAAACTTGAATTCAAGGAGGAGGCCAACGAGATGTACCCAATAAAATCTCGTTGCAAACAGATGGGGGCCTAAAAAATCCTTCTTGCTCTTCCAATTTGTAAAATTGAGTGCAAAAGTGGATGATGGAGGAGAGTCTTTTTACCCACGCCGCAGGACATGTCAATCACCCGGACGCAATCCTGTTTGTAAAGTGAGTTGGAGACCAGAGAACGGAAATTCATTGCAATTTTTGACAAGGATGTCAAAGGCTGTAGACATAAAGCTTTCAAATTTTCAGTCACTCAGTTGGGAGGGGGTTCAAAAATAGGTACTGATTGCATAATCAAACACCTAAATGGAATTGAAATTAATTTAGACTTTAGTAAACCTATGTTTGACAAATCCTGCCAACTGGCACTTTGCAAGAACAAGACATTTACGAGCGAGCCGAGCCCATTTGCAAATGTCGCGCCACATTTTTTTTATGATTTTATGCAAATGCCAACTTTGAATTTGAGTTATATAATCAGCATCACGCTCTTAGCGCAACTCTGTGAACTTATGAATAAAAGGTAATAAAAGTCCTTTGACCCTTGTTTTTTTCTGAATCTTCAATTAGATACTAAAAAATACACTAGTTGCAGTCTTTTCCACTTATCTGTCATGAAATATTCACTAAGAGAATCTAGAGTTGGAGAGTATTCTTCCCCCCGTCCCCGTCCTCATGTCTCATCAATATTTGAAAGTGGTAGCTGTCATCGCCCTTTTGGAGCTGGGATGCAATTTCCTGCAACAGCGCACAGTGCGCACTCAACACTCAAAACCCAGGATTTTGGGACCTTTAGACCTGCTTCTAGTCTTCGACTATAATTACCCTGACGGTCAAATTGGATTGCCACCTCCACCGACTAAAATTAGCCAAGGGTTGGTTTAAACATTTTTGCGTGTTTTGTCAAAGATTACCTGAACCCTGCATACTAATTTTAGCCTGCCAAAAATTGGAAGACTTTATTTGCTGAAAAACTGTGTCTTACGTAACCCTTCGAATTTTGAAAACATATACAGTGCAAAAAAAGTTTTTGACATGTGTCACTCAAGCAAACTATTGAAAAAAAAAATCGACAATTGGGTACACCAAGTATTGAATACTACTTGGGTATGTATTGTTATTGATCTTGACACTTGTCACTCAGAAAAAAGTGCAAAATGCGAATTGTGTTTTACAACTGTCTAGACTAAAACACTGCATTGATTATTGATGAAAAGATTGCATCTTTGGAATCAATTATATCCTGATCATTTTTTACAGGTTTACTGTTTTTGCATAAATCCATAAAGTCCATAGTATCGATAGTATCTTGTATCTACGACTTAACTTTTGAAACTATTTCGTATATGCTCGGGAAAGAAAGCTACAACAATGATGGTGTGTAATACAAATGTACTATGTACTTACAAGCTGGCATACATCCTAAACATTGCTACAAATTGACACAGACCTCAAGAAAGTAACGGGTTACGTAAGTCTGCTACATACATATGTGTATGTATAAGGTCAAATACCAAGAAGACCGTTTCAGAAAAAAAAATCTGCTTTTGCAGGGCAATATTTCACTAATTGGGTAAAAACATCTTTTAAAAATCTACAATTATTTAGCAGCTTTGAAGGTTTACAATGCTGAATGATACGTCTCTTTTTTGGGAAAGAATCTTCTTTTCGTGATCTGGAGATTTTCCACCTCGTCATTGTCCAATTGAGCAGCAGCAGTAGTTTTGAATAGCCCAATGCAAGAAAGGAGTTCTTACAGAAAAATTGAGCCATTTCTACCCTGAAAAGAGCTGATCCTCCTCCTGTCTTTTCTTTTGTCTTTGCCGGGTCCCTGGACTAAAGGGTAATTCATCATTTTTTCCTAGCGTTGCTAGTGTCATCGTTATTTAGACAACCAGCTAACGAATAATCAGAACGGCTGACCACCCAGGATCAGTGCTACAAAAACAAGAGGATCAAGGGATTGGTGGACTTTAACCAGGCTTACCTAAATATTTGGTTAATTGTTGAGCATTAGAATGCAGCTTTTGCGTGACAGAAGAATTGATGGCATTAGATTTCAAAATAGCTGCGTCATTCACCTCTCAAATTGGGTTGGCGAGGCATAAGATTTTTAAAGCAAAAATCGTAATGTCGTCTAGATAGTCTAACTACATTCTTTATGAATGTACTGCATTCCACTTCTGCTATTAGCCTAATGAAACTTGTCAAATATGAAAAATTAAGGAATGCTTCAAGCCTTTTGTTTTCAAGGTACACATACATCATTAAAAAGTGCCATGAAAAATAGAGCTCAGAGCTCACAAGGTGTCTGAGTAACCCAGTTTAGAGGCCCACCTAAATGAAATTTAGGCCTATTTTGTACGTTCTATGGCTCCTTTACTTTAAACAAAGTTGTCTTTTAAAAGTAACTTGTGCTTCTTCGAACGTATCGAAATGAAGATAAATCTCTGTTTAATCATCTCTTTTGACAAGGCATGTGGCATTAGTAATTATCTTGGAAAATGACAATTAGAACTCATTGTTTTCATACTATTTATTTCTTGCAAGTTTTCCGAATGCGTGACGGTTTGAATAATACATAGCTTCAAATATGGACGAATCCTCAATTATTTCTATATGTGCCTTCAGCCCTTCACTAAATAAAAATGTGTCAACATACTCATAATTCAATCTTCCATTTTTTAGTGGCTGTGGCGAATTCATCGCCGCCAAAGGGTGACAGTAAATTCGCCAGATAGGGATCCCTTTGCCCATAACAAACAGAACTTTACTAGCGTGAAATGAGGTACAGAATCGCCAAAGTGAAAAGTCGTCTGGTTGTACTTTGTAGATAGAATCAGAAGGTTTTGATGGTTTTGCCTCTTTGTGATGTCGCGTACTAATCGCAAAACTAGTTTATTTTTGGGATTGAAGAAAATCTAGCACGACAACATTTTCTCCCGATTCGGACCTCCTACGTCTTTTACACTGCAACTGCCATTTTGAAAAAAAAATCGTGAAGATAAATTGGAGATTTTGGCAGGCGTTTCGTAACATAACATTGTCAGTGTTGCTATGTAGATGATATAAAGCAGTTTTCAATTGAAGCCGCGCCTTTAGGTATTCTGGCGCAAGTGTCAAATCATTTTTAAAAGTGACACTTGAAAATTAGATTGACAAAATGATGACGGACGCAGCTGCAATTTTTTTTAAAAGCTTTGACATCAAAATATGAGCCACTTGTTACAATCTTCAGAGTTATTGAAAAACGTTTTACCATGGTTCCTCTGCTATTTCAAGCTTCATGGTGCATTGGACAGGAAACATGCACTTTTCTGCTTTGATATTTTTAAAAAGGACTTTTGCTAGCTGTTTCCTGAACATAAAAACGGGCGATGAAAACCTCAACATTTTATGTACTACGTACAAAATATTGCACAAATTCATGCCAATTTAACTAAGTAAGTAGAGCTTTTCCTGGCACACTATTCTAAAAGTCAAATTTTTGTCCAAAAATTCAATTTTGACAAACCCCCAACATTTTCACGAGTTTTTCGGCCAAATTTTTTTTGACAATTTTTCTCGTCAAATCAAAGTTGTCAACAGCTAAAAAGTCCAAAACCACAACATTTACA
>LT727922.1:221873-245638 GCA_900157175.1 Oithona nana | reverse complement strand
TCAACTCATTTGTTTACAGACACAAACGCCCTTTAGTGACTTTGGTCTTTGTATGTATTTGCGGGCATCGCACTGGTCAATATCAGAGTTCAATGACAGTTATCTTGACCATTAAATCTGGATAAATCCTATGTCCCTAAGGACTCAAAAAGTGTGGATATTAGCGTTGAAAAGGGGAATTAGTTTGATGATTAATAAAGCGTAAAATGTGTGTGACATCGTAGATATCGTGACACTAATACACAGTTGAATGGTTTGCAATTGAAATCTACTAGATGATGAAATGAAACGCAATAGAACATGGCAACAAAGAGTTCTTTATAAAGAATAGTAGTCCCCCATAGTACTACCCAATAGCATCCTTCTTTGTCCTTTCCCTATAAAATAGGGTACATATGGCGAAATTGTGTAGAAAAACGCCTTCTTCTTGTTGTGATGACAAAGGGAACCAAAATTATTTTGGGGAAAAATACAGTTTAAAATGCTTTAGCAGTGTAAAAAATCAGTGTAATTTGAAACTATAATTGGCAAGTGGTTTTTTTTAAGGTTTCTATTTGCGATTGTTATGGTGATTGGATATGCTGATGCCACAAAAACTGATTAGAAAGAATCCTAACAAGTTTTGACAATGAAGTGCAAAAAGTGCAAATACGATAATCTATTGGTACATTCATTGTAAAGATTAATTGATTTTTTGCTCAGAATTTTGAATCAAACAAAAAAGTAAAGTACGCACGCGTAATCGCGTATTTGTTACTCTAACCACGCGCATGAACATGTCAAGGTTCTTTACAACAAATTAGTTGGAAACCACTAATGCACCAAAGTACATAAGCAATTATTGGTAAAAGGCTTATTTGATCAGGCGACAAATTGCCAGCGAGAAAATACTCACTTTGTTCATGCGCTCACGCGCTGCTTCATCGTTTTCAGTCTTTCGATGTTTGGCGCGAGTTACGCCGTCAACGTTTCGCCTCCATCGCGTAGTCGCGCCACACTTCAGATCTTCAGTTTCGCCGATAGCTAAGTGCCGAACAGAAGTGTACTTTAGAATTGGAATATTCTCATCAGAAACCATAGTAAAATGATTTCTTGACGTGATGTGGTTTACTAACCGAATTGTGGCTTTTTGGGAAATTTGGCATATGAAAATGGCGTATTTTATAGTGCTCGCCGCTATTTTGACAACGATTGTCAGTGGTCAAATGACGCCAGGTAAGCAGGAGAAAATTATTTGCTATTTTTAGAAACTGGTAAAATAAAATATCCAAGTAATTTCCAAGGACGTGGGCGAAGCAAAAGTATTATACCAGGGTGGAAAAAAGTAGAAGAAAATCATGGCATTTTTTATCAGTTTAGATTTGAAAACTTGTTATTGGTGTCACACCCAAAAGAACGAGTAGGTTTTAGATGTTGTAAACGAATTTACATAAGGATTTTTTTTTTCATCTTGTTCCAAGTTGAACTATGCAAAGATTATACGAATTTTAGGGGTCAATTTACTAGGGTGGTCTAGTCAATTCAACGTTCTTCTCCACCTCTCCTCAAATTAGACGTTAGGAACGCAATATGTCCTCCTAGAGTTACCTATTATTAACTGCCAGAGCACAGTGTTTGCAGAATATAAATCCCTACTTTCATAATATTTCAAGCATTTTCTAAGCCATGCCATCTTTCACGAAATTAAGAGGATTATAAAAGTTGGCACAGAAATATGATACAGCATTTTGTGACAAATCGAGAACACATTTCTAAAGCTGAATTTGCCTTACAGATTTGCCAGATTTTGTCCTACTTTTGAAAGCGAACGAAAGGTTATTTGTCTAGCGATAATGATCAAGCTCTAAAACTTGAAAGTGGTGTGAAAATTGGCGTTTTTGAGGATTAGCCGCAGAATGTCAGATAGAACACGTGCTCTTTTCTTTTTGCCTTCGTCTTCTTTTTCGACTGCAAAATAAATAAGAGAGCTCTCTCCCTGTTTTGTCAAAATTGACTGAAGGCGTTCTACTTATCGGGTGCTAGAAGGACAAACTGGTCATTTTAAAAGATTCTTCATGATGGAGTTTTAGCACGCAAATGGAAGACTTTTATCTGGTCATCTGGACACAATATCACACTGTAATGATACAAATCCATTTGTAAAGCTAAACAAAGATTTAAACATTGACCAGTAGGGTGTCTCGATTTTTCAATACTCCTCTAACTGCAGATCAAACGAGACACCCTACTTACCATATGCATGAGATACTTTGTTAACAAACGAATCTTTTCGTAGCTCAAATTGAGCTGTATCAAATGCTGAATTGAGCTTAGTACTAATCCATCAAATCACAGACAAGCACTTTATGTTAGGGGGCCTTTAGCAAGCTTGTGAAGGGCAGTGAACTGGTACATGATGGATAAAAAAGTTAAACGAAAGAGCAGAAATCTTGACAGCTTTATGAGTCCAGACCCGCCAGACACTTGGCTGAAGATTGAGTGCGCGTTGTTTTTGTAGAGATTTCACTTGAAAATGAGAGTGAGTTTGGAGACCACCAAAGATAATTTTGTAGTCAACTTTTTGTTCTGCAGCAGCATCTTTTGCAGCAGCTCAAAGCAACATGACAAGTTGACAAGAACATTTTCAAGTGCGTGGGCTATCACAATAATAAATGTAGCCTGCAGAAAAAAAGGAGTCGTTTTTCATGTAGATTTCCGAAAATTGTGGTGCTGCACGCGAGTTTCCAGTTCTTTTAACGATAAAATTGATCAATCTGGACTCTTGGTTTTTGTGTGTCACATGGATAGCATTTCTAAAGTGGTAGCAGCAGAACCATTGCGTGCTTAATCACATATCTTTTCAAGAATAAATGGTTGCCATCTTGGAAATGTAATGGGTTGTGAAAATGTATTTTGGTGATTAAATCCGGAAATATCCCATGAAAAAGCCTCTCGAGGCCAAGACAAGTTTAGCTTGATAAAAGCAATTTTATCTTTTGCTCAATCTACTGCAAATGAAAAATGGCACTTGGAGATTGGCAATTGTAGATGATTTATACAAAGTCCCTTCTGAAAAATGTCAACTGAGAAATGACACCCACTTATAATTTGTGGGTGTGTTGTGCCCATGCACATTTCTGAATGGGAAAGTATGCAAGATATGGTAGTAGGTTGAAAGAATGCACCTTCTATCTATCAACGCCCTGATTTGGGAAGTAAGAATCGAGATTGAAAAACATAAAGAACGCAGGCAAGTAAACAAGTTTCTAAGACCTTCATTCATCTTGTGAAGTGTTACTTGTTAGTGCAAATTATCTTGAATATCAAAGTGTCACCTCATTAAGAGGGATGGATCATGGGAGTTAAAAGCTTTGCATTAATCAGGCAAGATTTATCAATGTAGTGGTTCTACCTGAGCCCTGCAGGTATCTAAATTAAAGCAATATTATCAATTTCAATGGTTTCCAACTTAAAAGCACAAACCCAGTGTATTAAATGAAAGACCTTGACCACTAATACAGCTGCATAATCCACTGCTTAGACTTAGATAGGCTTGTTGTCACGTTCATGCCCATTTTTAAAATCTAAAGGCACTTTATCAAAACCAAGTTCATTGTTGAAGAGAAGCAGGACCAATTATTCTAAAAGCCATTTTTCATATCCCAACCATGTTTGAAAGCTTGTGACACAATGACTTAAGCCTTTTTTCTTCTCTCAAGTCACATTCCTTGCTTATCATGCTGTTTTTGTCTATAAACTGCCTGGTAGAAGAATAAACATGTCCAAGTTTTTGAAAGGGCCAATTTAGAACAACTTGGTGCCGAGTGGTTGTTGAAAAAAAGCTGAAGGGGTGGAAAATGGCTCAATTTCCTAGATTTTCACTTGGTAGAAAAAAGAAGGGGGTGTTGTTTTTCCTATTATGGAATTTGGTGATTTGGTACGCTTCATCGGACATGAATTGTGGCCACAACAGCACAAAAGACACCGACTCACAAAAAAAGGTGTTGCTGCTAAAAAGCACACCTTGTTTCGTTCCCCACCTACCTTCTCCTTCAAATTCTGTTTATAGGGGTGATAATATGCTAATTTGAGTTTGAAGAAATGCCACTGCTGCCCCTTTTTCCCAAACTTGTTAAAGTGCCATAAAAATGAGCGCAAAATTCTTACTAGGTGGAAGTCGTGACTTTTTCTAGACTCTTTTATTGGGCAATCTGGTAACGCTGAATTAACATTCTCAGATTTACGAGCTTGTTTACTTTAGCACCCATGGGTGGAGACTGAGAAAAAGGAGTGTTTTTTAAAAGTTTCTCTCTAGTGCTTATAAATTGATGAAGAGAAACTTGAGATGGCTTGATAACTTATCTTGACTATCTAGGAAATCCTATGGTGATTAAAGAACCAAGCAAGGAGAGGGAAAACTATCCAAATCAACTCTTCTTAATCCTAGAAACGAGAGAATAGTAGACAGACAGACCTTGGTCAACTTTAAAATTAATACTTTTAACTTATCAGAACATAATCTGTCTTTGCACTTCAGTAGTTTTTGTTCCTATCAGTTGTAATGTAAAAGCAAATGATAAGAGGTTGAAATACTTAGAATTTTATCTTTTAATTTTCATACACAACATTTAGCACAGCAATCTGATATACCAAAAATGTCAATCCCGAATTCTATTGAGTAGAAGCAATTGCTTGAAAAGAAGTGTGGCTTGTCTGAAAATTGGCTTTAAAACAGGGAGGTGAGTTATGGCTGAAACAACTGGCCAAGGCTGCTAAGCACTTGAGAAATGACTCAGGGGGTTGGAGCTTCTCAAAACTGGAAGAACTATTTGGCAACCCCCTTAAAATTCTGAGGGTGTATGTAGAGAGAGAGGAAAAAAAGAGATTGACCGAGATCTATATAGAACTTTGCCCTATAAGGATTTGAAAAGTGTTTGATAACATCTTCTCTGAATATGCAGCACAAATCTCAAAGGGAGGTGTGCTTCAAAATGAAAAACATTTCATTGTCTTTTGGTATGAAACAATACAGTTTGATTGCTATTTGTCCAATATTGCTTATGTACAACTGCCAAAGTAATCTTTTCATTGATAAGTTCCATCAAGCATCAATATAGTAAATCAGGGACAAGAGGCTTCTTCTCTTGAAGAGCCCTCAGACAGAGACAAATAATAATAAAGACTCTTCTTTTTTCGTTGTTTTCACAAGACGTTCTTCTTTTTTTTCAAAACTTTTGCTAAACAATGTCCAATAAAAGGTATTTGAGCAACTTGTCTCCAAGATCTCTTGCGGAATGAGGGGAGAAGTGAACAAAACTTGGTGTTTCCAATGATGTAATACTGTAAGTTGTTCTGAACAAACAGTATTACTCTACTTTTGTATGTAAAGAGAGACTGTTAAGCCAATCTTGGGAAGCATTTGGTAAGGAAATCAGCCAAGCAAGTAACACTTATGACCTGTCAAGAGGGGTTAGAAGCTTGATATTTAATACTTACCCAGTCTGTCTTCACCTTCTAGAAATTAGACTTTCTCTCCTCGGTCTGCACTTTAAAAAGATTGAGAGAGTGCTATGAATAGGTTTGGACAGATTGCAATAAATTACTGCCTCAATCAAGTTCAGCATGTTTATGGAGAAGGAAAAGACCTGTACACCTGAAAGCTTTTTTGCCCTATCATCAAAAGTGGGAAAGAGCAATTATCAAACTCCTCATTTCATATGCAAATGTGGGGTCAAAGCACTTCCTGTGCTAAACTGTGTGTAATATGAGAAACAATCTATGTACACACATGCAAAGTTTGCTGTGTTGAAATCTGCATGTGGTCTCTTCATAATTAGCTAGGGGGATTCTCTCTTTTTTACCAACTCTTTCTTCAATGGAGTTCCCACACTTTATGCTGAAGGAGTAATTAACTTGTCAGGGAATATCTTTGTTTTTACTTGAAACTCAATCTTGTCTCGGATTTGTAAAGAGCCATGACAAAGTGTGGGTCATTATGAGAAAATCTTCATGATTTTCTCAGGATAAACGTGATTCCCACCCATCCAATCTTTTCTCAATCGTAAATACACACATGCTTGTTGTGTCTAAATTGACATCTCATATTTTACAAGCTATTGTGTGGTAGCTCGTAAATAATGTACACTAATATCCACAGTAGTAGTCATCAATCTCTTATGCATAGATGAGTTGCATTGGAGGAACATAGTACATAGTGACATTGTTATCTAGTAAAATTGTGAGTTGTGACTAGCAAGGTTAGGAAGGTCATTTCTTTCTTGTAGACTAGAGATGGCCCTCTAGGGAAAAATAATCGGATTATTTAGAGAGCAGGCAAAAAGGAAATATTAAAAGCAGATGATGTTAGTACATACTACAATTTGTTTTCATTTTTACAGGAAGTAACCCTTACTTGACAAGCAGCCTCCGCGAGGATGGAGATCATGAGCTGTGCACGGACCCTGTTGACAGTGGCAGCTATGTTCACAAATTGGAAAAACGAAGCTTTTTGCCTCCCGTCACGTGCACCAAAGATCATGAATTGGGTGCCGTCAGAGCCAAAGTCCACTGTCAACCCAGGCCTAGACTGGTCAGACTTCCTTGGCCCAACGACACGTCAGTCCATAAGGTAAGATGACCAAAGTCATAACTCACACTGCATGGAAGCATGTTACACTTGATGACCTCGTCTTCTTGCTACACTGATGTAGCTTTGTTGTTCGCACTAATGGATCTGATCAATCATTTGAAAACTTGCGGTTAGGTTACACCTAAACAATTTCTTTAACTTATGACTGCTTCCAAATCTTAATTGACTACCACCCAGTGTGTTTCTAAACCAGTATTGCAAAAAATAGTTTCTTCAATTAGCATTGTTCAAAACTGTTCTAAAGAATGAACGAAATCAACACCAGACTTTTTTAATCACTTGAAGGAGCGTAAAAAACGAGGGATGTCATAAAAGAATCTTGATAGCAATGACAGTCCATATGACGAGAAGCTATTAAAGACAACTTTCTAAGAAGCAAAGTTTGTACTCAATTAAAGAGTTTAAGCAAAGGAAAAGTTTTTGGATGTATGAGTCAAGAGGGTTGCTATTAAAGTTTTGCTATTACCCCCTGGTAGTAGCCAATAAATCTCATGGAGTCTGTTGATCATTATCAGATACAGATGGATGAGCACATGTGCCTCCTGTCAACCCTTGCAGCCTGGTGATTCATCATCAAGTTGACCACAAACAATCACATTTTTAATTCACTTTTGTCAGTAGACTTTCCATAAAGGGGGTTGAGAGCAGAGTGACATGAGTCCCTCTGGGGGGTTGAAAAGGGGGATATATTCAAGCGCATTTTGCTGATTACCATTCCCTTCTCTTCTTCCATGCTGAGACAGGTCAGCTAAAATATTCCTCACAAACAGCATGAAACTTTTGTGTGACTGTGGAAATTCATCTAATCTTTGATTCATGCATTAAATAAGCTTACTTCCACCTCACACAGAGTTCTAGAAAACACAATAACCGAAACTAAAAATAATTCAGCTTTGTAAGATTTATGAAGACATAAAGATCTTCTCTGCATGGAATTTCGATCCTTTCTTTCATAAATTGATATCCAATTGACTCCAATGAAACAAAAGGAGGTGGTGGTAGTGACCTGCTCAAAGGGTTGTTGGCATTGACAAGCGGTCACAACTCACAGAGAGTCAAAATAATATGAAGGAGGTTTTCACATTTGTTTTGTCAGAAAAGGTCAAATTCCAAAAGAGTAGGGGGGTCTTTTCAAAAAACTGGCAAAGCTTGTTTCCAAGTTATTGGGTATCACTGACCACTTTGCCGACTGAGTAGCTCTTTAGGAACTTTTATGTTTACCTTGCCGGCCCTCTAGAAATTCAAATATGGGTGTAGTGCAAATATCTCAAAGATTGCTGTGTAGATTTACAGCTAATAGCTTTGTGTGATCAAAATGCATCCAATTTGGAGGCTCACGCTGGGCAGCATTCGCCCCTCATCAGTAGTGCAAAGACCCAGAAATGCTTTAATGGAAAACCAAACGTGTATTCGTGTAGTGAATTTCAAAATAAAACTGTACCACCCACGAGATCAACGCTGTATGAATGCCATCAGCAGGATTCTAACTTAGATACCTCAGATAGTACATGTGTCAGAGATATGGACAGCTCTAAACTTCCAATTTTAGAAGACAGGACCAATCATTTTCTCAAATGGGTGGCAAATCAACATGACATTTGATATCTATGTGAATTTTCCACTTTGAGATTCTTTGTAGCATGAAAAAGTGCTTTGAAAATCTTATTCATGTTCACAACTGCTTTTTACACATTTGCAGTCTTTTGGGGGGATTTGGCCAAGTTCTCCACACACAATTGAGAATTCTGAAAAGGAAAGTTGTGTACAGCAGTGATCATAATAACCCCTTTGTAGCCTTTTTCATCTCCATTCAAGCATAATTATAATTTCTAGCTTATGAAATAATGACTGGTGTGCCAAGCTTCATTGAGGGTCGTGATTTCTCAGTTACAACTTCAATTAGTTATGCCAGAGCTTCTTTTTCACTCTAAGTTAGGAGAGGGACACTGAAGCAACCCAAAGCCGACAGACAAACCTTTTAAAGTGTGACTTCATTTGCATTTTACCTTTTTACAGATGACGCCAAGTCACGTAGAAGTCAATCGATGCAGTGGAGGATGTTTCCATAGGCAACAGTCATGCCTTCCTACAAGAGTCAAGAAGAAAAAGATTCCTGTAAGTACAAAAAATGTTATAAAACAACGTGAGATTGTCTACAAACAAGTTTTTCCAATGGTTTTTGACTTTTATATCTTGGCTCTGCCTTACCACAATATGGAAAGTTACTTAGGAATTTACAATATCATTTTATTTGAGTAAATTGTACAAAAAAGTGAGGTTTTACAGTCAATACACTCATGTACGTACACAATGTACAACATTTGCTCAAGCAAACATTTCTGGGAAGTTGACCATTCACTTCTGTCATAAGCCTGAAATTGAGACATTTCTATTTTCTAGATAGTGTTCATGTTTTACGTCATGTAACCATAAAAAGTTTGCAGATATGTACAATCTACGTGACATTACTTTCAATTGGACTTTTGTCCCTATTCGAGTATTCATGAGGAAAAGTCATATTTTTCACAATGAGTTTGCAGAAAATATCTAAGCAAATTGTTTTCGTCTTGTTTGAAATGTTATGCCTCATAAAGTCAATTCTCCCGATGAAGCCAAAACTCAACTTTTTGTTGAAAAAAGGCTATCAGTAACATCTCTTCTTCTCTTCTCCCCTTATAAAACATAAATCTAGTTTTTGCTTTTTAAAAGAGAATGAAGCGGCTTGGCATCAAGAAGTTAAATTTTTTCCAGGAACAATGCCCCATTTGGTACAGATCCTTGTCACACCTTATACATTTTCTGTAGTCACGAAATTCTCTCAAGTAGTTGAGGAGGCTACAAAAGAGTATAAATCAAAAATGTTACTGCTACTGATAAAAATGCAAATGCTTTCCTTGTAAGTGGCAAGTTCCACGAGGAACGCGCCCCTTTCTTCTTATAAATTCAATTTGTTTGATGTGGGAGTTACTTGAATGACTTCTTGATGAGGTAGAAGAAAAGAGGATCAGTGTTTTGCTGACATCAAATGGAAGCTTGGGTTTTTAGACTGCAATCCTCCAACAGTTGGATGGTGTGAATCTTCGTTAAAATACCTTGAAAAATTGCACTTGTTAGGGGGTCTGAAAAGTTGAAAAGTCTACCGCAAAGTGAATAATAGATTTTCTGTCAATCTTTTTGTAGGTCCTCTTGGCTCAATGCGCTATTCACTCAAGCAAATGCGACAAGATTTGTGCCGAGGTTGAAATTGACGAGCACACAGACTGTGGATGTGAGTGTAAAATCAAAAGGCATCACTGCAACGAGAAACAGGTAAATGAAGATGTATGGAAAATACCCCGCTGACTTTTAAGTTCTTAGTGATAACCATCTAGGGGAAAAGGAATTTTCAAATTTGCCTCTAATCACTAAAATCTATCTTGATGAGATCTGCTACAGCTTTAAAAATCTTCAACCCCATTTATTCTGCTCAAACTTGGAAAACTTGAAAAGAAGCCCATTTCAGAGGGTGAAAAATTACTTTTGAAAGAAAAAAAAATCTCATTTCGCGAGCAAAGCGAGCAACGGCTAGATTTAACTGATTTATGGGTAATTTTCAAACATGGTGATGATTAAACTTTGCTTTGTCACGAATCTATCATTACTAGCATCATTGGCTTCACTTGCAGCCAAATCTCCTTTCAAAGCAGTTCTACTCAAAAGGGGTTTTGACAGACTAATTCCACTTAGTCATACAGCCAAGATTTATGAATTCTTTTTTTCAGTTTTACCGGGAGGAATTATGCAGCTGCCACTGCAAAGACCTCAGCGAAGTCCAAGCTTGCCATGACTCTGGTCGCGTTTGGGACCCAGGGATGTGTATGTGCCGATGTCCACTGGCGTCACTGCAACAATGTTCCACAAATTACGTTTTCGACTTCACCAACAGCTGCAAGTAAGAAATAAGAATATTTCTCACATTACACATCGATGCAGAACTAATCTTTCAAAGAAAAGGCGAAGCTTTGCATTGGCGCATGAAAAATCATAAAAGAACTTACCCATTAGTTTTGCTTAATTGGTCCTCATCTTACCTTGTCATTTTCTTTCCTTGATGACCATGCAACGTGATGAAATAATTAGATTAGACCTTGTTAGGCTTGTTAGCCTTTTATTAGCCTTAAAAAGACCAAAAAAGTATATCCTTTATTATGGTCAAATGAAAAAGACCTTGAAAATGTAGATAACACATCAGTTTAGCCCCCACAAAAATGGGTCTGGAAAATTGAAATCTAGGAAAGAAGAAGAAAGAGTAGGGAGACGGCGACGCTTGAAAAATTGGAGAACTATGGTACTTAGTACAAGTTTTATGGCGGCCACTTTTTCTAGCTCCAGCTTTTTGAGCTAAAGGGGTCATTCATGGGGCAAGTCAAAGGGTTGGAAAAGTGTGGCATTGTTATACTTGTGACAAAACGACTTGTCGAACAGCAGGCAACTATAGTACAACTTTTCAAGCACATTTTCTTTTACAATCAGTGAGGGATAAAACGTTGTCCAAAACTGGTGTGGTTGGGCTCAAATGTCCACGATGCACCTTTTAAAAAGATTTTTTAGGGTAGGCAGGCCAAGGCCTGATTCAGTTACACAGCTAAAGTAAATATTTCAACTGTGAATCTGGGGACCTGAAATTCTTTTGTTGAATTGACAGCACCATTACAT
Source organism: Oithona nana (assembly GCA_900157175.1). NCBI lineage: Eukaryota > Metazoa > Arthropoda > Copepoda > Cyclopoida > Oithonidae > Oithona > Oithona nana. The sequence goes on along the minus strand of LT727922.1, from coordinate 234,315 downwards.
TTTCAACTTTACTGCATCATTATCAAACATATTTCAAAGTGTGTCCAATTTAGCTTGCATTTGAATCTTTCACGATCAATTTGTAGGGTTGGTTGGTGTTGCTCAAAAGATTTTGACCTCATAAAGTAAAGGGAGGTTATCTTGATTGTTGATTTATGACTTTTAACTCTAGAGTAGCAATTGAAATTCAAAATTCAGCAATCCATGCACAACCGGCTAAAATAGAACCAATTTGTATGTAGATTGATTTTTTTTATGAGATGGATTATTGATTTGAGAAACTACGTTTTCAAGTTTGAAAATATTTGGTGAAGCCTTTTCATCGTTTGATCATCCTATTCATAGACCAAATTGGGCATTTGGCCCATGTCCAAGAGGGCCCCCTTTTGAAATTGAGAAATCTTTCACAGAGAGATGGAAAAGAACATGAAAAATGACTGGGATATCAAATCTCAAAAGGTTTGATACCTATCTAAGTAGTCATGGATGGTAGGTGCTGTAGCAGTCTGAAATTGAGAAAAACGAGCCTTTTATAGGTATTTTTATCGACATTTTTGTCTAGATAACGTCATCCTGTATGCAGCAGCTGACAAAATAGTATGAAAATGCATTGAAATGCAGACAATTCAACTACAATAATTTTTCTGTCATATTTGGTGGGAATTTTTTATATGACACAACTCAAATATCAAATAGAAAAAAACCTGTCAAATTCTGCATTAATCATTTCATTTTTCTTGAAGCATTCACTTGCTGTTTTTGTCAAGTTCAAGACAAGTACAATTTATCCGCAAAGCTAGAAAAACTGGTCTTGCTTCAATACAACTGGACTCAAAAAGGATGTTGGAACAATGCTAGGGTGAAAGAAAGACTTGAATAGCTAGGGGCAGAGAGAGTCTCACTGACACCTAAAAAGCTCATATTTCTGACATCACCCCCACCCTGCAATTTTGCAGTAAAACGCCCATATGCGTCAACAAAAGAAGTTTCCATTTTTGAAGTTCTGAACTAGATTTTTTGTTCCAATTAGAAGAGTGGAGTGGAGAAAACGAACTCCTGCACTGATCATCAGAGATAAGTAGCTATCAACTAAAGTATTGCCGCCTTAGTTTTTTGACCGAAAAAGGCAATGAGAACTAATGAAGTGGCTCCTCCATCAGCTCATAGCAGTGGAAATAATTGCGGTTATTGCTTCATTAACTCTCTGCTATCTATTTAATATCTAACACACGAATCCAATGAGACAAATGATGACAGGAAATGAGCGAGTTTTGTTGCAAAAAAAAATTGTTTCATCACCAATATTTGGCTGTCTTTTCAATTCGTTTCAGTTTTCAGAACTAGGGGATTTATCTAGTGCAATAGAGCAACGTTTATTCTCATGTGCTATGACCTTTGTTAAATTGGAATTCATGTTTTGGGGCTTGTACTAAGCAAAAAAATATGATCCTTTTGTGAATGAGCATGTGTTGATGTATGGCTGTCTCGAATTGCATTAGTTCGCCCGGATGCACTAGCCTGTGAGGCTTGTTAGCTATGCTACACAAAAAATGTCATTTTGACATTTTTGGCAGCAACTTTAATCAAGTGTAATAGGGCCTAGTAATATAACTATGTTTGTCCATCCATTAGACTTGTTCATTAGTAGACAACAGGATGGATATTAGACATGCACAAGTGACTTGATATTACCAACTTTAGCCTCTAATTTTTTTGAAATGTTTTAAACTGAAGCAAAACAAATGATTCATCACACGAGCATAACCACCAAGTTCTAATGGAGTAAACAAACCAGCTGCTGTTCCTTAACACATGATTGTTGATTGTGGTAGCAGCAGCTTACTTTGTGGTCATCAACTCTGATTAACCTCTGTCTCTAATCTGTTCCAGATGCATCCCTGAGGAGAGTAATGAGCTTCCAGGTGAACGAAAAGAGAGAAGTCACAACATCCCTAAAAATACCAACATCACCATTGTGGTGGTGGGCAGTCTTATTCTTTGTGTCTTTATCTTATTTGCTGTGGTTGTCAGCCTGGTCCACTATGTAAAGAGGCTCAAAAGAAGACTCAGACATTCAGCAGAAGTGCTAGTGCCCTCGAATACCTCGGTGCATATTCGAGGATCAGGGAGGACAGCCTCATAAAACAAGTGATCTCAGTGCTCATCATTCAGTGTTCAAAATTGTCAGAAAGTTTCCCCCAAAAAAATAAGATGACACTCTGTTGTGCTCTACTTGACCATAAATCAAATCATCACATAAGTGCATCACCCTAATTTGGCTAGGGAAGTAGCCAATCAAGAACGAAAAATCTTCAATGGATCTGAAAAAATAAAAGTGGAAAAATATTGAGGACAAAGATCCACAAGTGCAACACACACATACATTAGGAAGACTGATATATAAGTTGAAAAACCGGTCCTAAACATCGCTACACACAGTGGAAGAAGTGTTAGTCATCGCTCGCAATCGTTGGCAGCTACACTGCTATCAATGCTCACGTTGTTGGAATGTGCGAAAAAAGATTGACCACGACGGCGAGAAGCTAACTAAGTGAGAGAGTCAAAAATAAACAGCATTTTGTTTTCCTAGCATTATTTGCGTGGTCAATTCCTTCTCTCCTAGTCAAGAGTATTAATTGTAAAATAACAACCTTTTGTCACCCTATCCTATCTACCGTTAGTAGTGCTATCATCCAATTTCCAATTCTAACCTTGTGCAGGTGTCAATTCTCATCAGTAAATAAACAGCCGTATTACTTTTTCAAAATGACTCTTGAACCTTAGATAGATAACCATCGAGCGCGGCGTTCTATCAGTAGTAATTGAACTTGAAAGTTATATGGTTGAAACAATGGAGGTTTTGGAACCCAATAAAGTTGTTTTGTAGTTTTGCAAAATAGATAGGATAGTTACCGACAAGAAGGTCTATAGCCCAAGACTTTTATGACCTCTCTTTTGTTTTTTCTGCCATGCTATGCCAGGCAATTTCCAATGGTCAATGACTTGGGCTGTTTTTGTTTCACCAGTTCTAAATCTCAGTAGGTCATTCAAGATAAAAGACTTGGGCTTGCTTATTTACTGGTACTGGGTGATTCCACGTGTCTTCGGCTAATCGATGCAATCGTACATTCAGATGAGAAAAGGGGTGTACAGAGTTGGGTTGAGCAGAGGGTAAAAAGTTCGCCACACCCCTTCCATTTCAACGCCGGCAAAAAATGCTGCTGAAAGAGCAACTCCACAACTTCATTGCCAAAACAAGACTAAAAGGGTCAACGTTGGGTTAAGATTACTATTTTAGCATCATCATGCAATACTAACTTGATACTCTCCCACGATGATTAACGATATGATGTTTCTTAGAAAAGCAGACCACGCACCACATATTGACTAGACCGATATAACGGATAAAACGTTGTATGGAAATAAATGAGCTGCTTGGTACAACGCTGCTGGCATGTTCAATATTGGGCCTATAGGCTCATTTTTCGCCTTCTTTGTAAATATTTGCATTTTGCTGTCTTTGCAAATCCTTGATTAACGATATGATGTTTCTTAGAAACCAGACCACGCACATTTATCAGAGTTGACTAGACCGATATAACAGATAAAACGTTGTAAGGAAATAAATGAGCTGCTTGGTACAACGGCATGTTCAATATTGGGCCTATAGGCTCCTGTTTGGCCTTCTTGGTAAATATTTGCTGTCTTTGCAAATCCTCAAGGGAATCAAGGATTGCTACTTTGGCACATTTGCCCTGGATTTGTTTGACCATCCAATATGGACAATAAAAAATATCTTAAGCTGTCCATAATTGTTGTGACACAGCAAGAAACGCACAATATTTGGACCTATTTTGGCATGCAAATTACTTCTCGCTTTGACCAAAGAAGTATGACAATAAACACTTTTTAACGGGCCAAAACACAAACAGTTCAGGTCAATATAGCACAAAAGTCGTAGTGACAATACAACTGAAGTGAAGCATGCCTTCCATCATGTTGTTCTGTGTCCTCCATACAAATTGTTCCATCATTGACAAGGGAAAGAGATTCAAAAGATGTTTTTCTCATCCCCTGAATGATTGTGCAGAACTTCAGTAAATGGACTACTACTACTAAGGAAATTTCTAAAATGCTAATGGAGATCCAAGGGACCGAAACATAGAGGGTAAACATTTTGGGTCAGGAATATTTTGCTGCCTCCAGTTTTTCTGGGTGGTCAGTGTACCACAATTTGTAACGCAGCACGTGTGGTTCTTTTCCTGGTGAAATTGTCGGGGCCAAAAAGCAGTGTAATAATGATATCTGCAGCCAAAATTGGCAGCTGGAAACAGGTGTGTGTATTAAAAAGAAAGACGAACCCTACGGTTACCGTTAAACAACCCACTTTGTCAAAAGTAAGATTTTTTTCCTTCCCTTGTTCTTGCCCAAGCACCCAACCCCCTTTTGGACTAATCAGTTTCCAATTTATATTCCTCGTCAACAGCAGCGAGAACAGCGCAGTTTTTACAATGGGAGATGAGATAAGTATCTTCATCTCAAACTCATCACGAGCCTTACCAAATATAAAATCTAATTTTTCTATTGGACTGATCATCATAGAGTACTTCTCAATTTAGAAGGAAGACCTGTTCAAAGCTATGCTCAGACTAGTCATTTACAACAAAGGGTGGTTTTCTACTAGATTTTAATCAAGCAAGTCCTCGTCTGAGATGTCCGGTAACGACTTTGGACGTTTAATTTACTATTGGAATCTGAAAGATCTGAAGGGCCGGGCAAAAAAGAATTGAAAAATCATGGCTGTCCATCAGGAGGGAGACCATAGGTCCTCCCCGTTCGGGTATTGATGATGCACAATTTAAAGTGTGACGCACTGTGTTGTGGGATAATGATCACTTTAACCCATTTTGGCTTCATTCAGCTTTAAAAGCCAATCAATCTTTGGCCACATGCCAAGAATTCAGCACAATACCATACCCGATTTTCTCATATTTTCCAATTTCGATTGACATGTCTCACCAAAGAGTCCTCCAGACCTCCAATCTCAAAACCTTTTTTTCGCAAATCCTCTTAACATTCCATGACCAAACGATTCCTTTGGGATGCAAAATCCTTCTAGTTTTTGTCGCGACATTAAAAGTTGTTTAATTTTGGGATTATTCATGCGTACCTTTAGAAGCTATATGGCCTTTTTAAACGTGTTTTAAAATGTCGTTTAGTCGTCCAGGATTTCATTTCAGCTTTGAATTTTAAACTTGTTTGAATTTTTAGCCATCGTATATCGCAAAACTGAGAGTAGAGAGAAAATCTGGGAAATCAAAACAAAACTCAACATTCAGTACGCTTGCTTTGCGCTTACTCTGCTATGGCTACTCAGCCAATTTCCCGGAAAAGGCAAAAATCAAAACAAACACGGCGGGCAGTCAATTTTGACGGTTGGAGATAGAAAATTGAGTGTGTTGACGAGATCTATAGTTTGAGTACCACGGAAATTAGAACGTGGAACGACGATTTCATACTTCTTGTGGTTTGGCATCAGGTTTCTGGAAGAATTGAACCATGACAGTAGCAAAGCACAATGACAAGTCAAGCAACAAAAGATTCCAAGCTTTGATCTCATTTTTTTCCTACTCGTCTCAAGATTCAAGAACAACAGACAACTCCATTTCAGGCAGGGCACATACGTTGAAATCTGATTCAAATCTGTCTGATCAGCTACTTACTCAAGCTGCAACCATATCACCACAAATTCTTCTCGTTTGATTTCTTTGGAATGAAGAAATGTAGCCCACCGAAAAAGGTTCAATGAACGGTATGGACAGGTGGTGGTAGGGGTGAAATATCTTGAATAACAAATTGACATCAATTACTATTGAATGGACCTCATTTTGTTGTATACTTTTTGCTAGGTTCTCCAAGAAGCCCTAGCCTCGAGCCCAAACGTTATATCACGCTCAAATTATGGCTGATTGTAAAGCAATGATTTCAAAAGCAGCAGCACTTCCATTTTGAACAGATATCCAAAAATTCCAGATATTTCCTAAATTGAACTTAGATGAGTTTTATTGAGCCTTAATGATAATAAAATGGCCGGTTACTGCAATTCCTGTGGGCGAAAAGGCGTTGCCAAAGTGCTACTGTGGGGAAGTTTTTAATCATCTTGTAAAGTGGAAGATGTCAAAAGCTGACTTCAACACCGCTACCAAACTTATTAGTGTACTGGTTTTCCTGAGTAATTTTCCCCGCACAATTAAATGCGCTGTTTGAGTTAAGCCGCACCACGTTGCGGCTACTACTGCTCAAACAGCTCTAGATACCTATCTCAAATGGCTGGACAGGAAAGGTCATTTTTGCAAAACTTCAAGGATTTTGCCTAATACAGGATGAGGTAAATCTGTTGCACTAATGATGTGTCAATTGAAACCTGAAAGTCTTTACTTTTTAGGTCAGTACATTGGTCAATTGGTATATCAGCAGATGTTTCATCTCTTCCCTTCTCAAAGCGACGGCCATCAATGTTGTGATTCCAATCCAGATAAATCGCTCCATCATCTGGCCACACTTCAATTGGTGTAGATCACGAATTGGTAAACAGCAGGGTAAATGTTATATTGCAGCATTTACTCGGATTTATGGGTTTATGGCACATAACCTCTGTCCAAAACAAAGGTAAAATATTGCATTTTTTGCCTTTACCCCTTTTCATCCCCTCGTGTCTCACGAGTTGGCAATTCCTATGTAGGTACAAGAAGATTAATGCCCTTTTTACCACCACCAGACTGTTACGATTCACAAGATATATTTGAAACGTTGAGTGATGACATTCAAATGAAAAATTGGTGGTATTTTTATGACATCTTTAAAATGAAAATTGAAAAATGACGGTTATCTTTCTTGCAGAACTTTTCTTCCTTTGATTAACAAAAGTAATTTACTGTGTAACTTCTTTCTTTTTTTGTTAGCTGCTGGCCATTTCGCACCTGGTTAATTTGCACCTTAAGAAGCAAAAAAGGCTGGTTTGAAGAGACTCGTGAAGGTACTAGATAGAATAGAAGAAGGCAAACATGCTAAACAAAATATTATGCATCTTCGGCACCTTGATTTTTATTTGCTCACGATGACGAACACAAAACATCTATTTCGAGCTGCACGTAAGCTTTTAACCATTTTTTTTTTTCTTAAAACAGGAGAGCGAAAAGAGATTTATAACTCTTGTCCTTTTTTGTAGCCTTGCAAAGCTGACAAGCAAGGTAATTAAAAATCAAGACTGTTGTAGTCATGCTTAGTGGCAAATCAAACATTTCAAAATAAGTAACTCAGTCCAAATACATATTTTTATGAGTTAGGTTTCATGTGTAAAGTACTAAACTCCTCGCTGCAAATTCATGCGTGCCATAAATTGAATGGCTGCAAAAGCTAGCAGCACCATTTGGGTTTTTATGACACCCTATGATATTCATTACATAATAGATAGGTTAGCAAAAAGTCCACCGCCCTGTCTGTGTATTCAGCGCTCATTGTTATACTTTGTGCTGATCCATTGTTGGAAAGTTGCACTTTCTTCTTAGATTCAAGCTTCAAAGATCGTTAAAAGTTATATCCCTGTCTAGCTGCAACAAAATCAAAGATGGACCACGCTTTTAACAGGCAAGCATACATATTTCGGCGCATTACAAATAACGTGACCGGAGGATCACGATCATCTTAGACTCTAGACAAGATATGCCGAAGTCCGCTCGTTGCAGATGCGTACCATCATATGATATTGCCGATCAATTATTCTTTTAATTGATTGCGTTGGTATGTAGATGCTTCGTGGATAGTTTGACACAAATTTTTCTTCCTCATGTCCTTATAAGAAGTCCAAATTGTTTTTGGTAACAATTCAGAACAAAGCAATCTTCTTGTACATTAGTAAAAAATCAGTTCAGACTTTGATTCATTTTTGGCAAACATTTTACATTTTACATGACACACTACACTTGACATTGACTTATGCACGATGCACTTAGGTCCTGACTCCTGATCATCCCATTAATCTAGAACCTTAGATGGCGTGGCACTCACACCTCTAAGCGCTTTATGATTCAGTCACACCTTCTAGTTTTCGCGAGGGAAAACTTTTCCTATCTTTGGTTCAATTCAAATCCTCGGACCGGACTATGGGTTAATAACATAACACTGAGGTATTTTATAGGTTTGATTTGTGGATTCACTAGCAATTGAGGTGTAATAAAACTTCGGTCCTGCAGTTCTTTATGGGTCTTTAAAAGATCAATTTTCATGTCTAGGAACTCTAAATTCTAAACCTTGTCCAAAATGGGATGTTCCTTTATGTTTCTTCCATAAAACGACCGATAATTTAGGTTCATCTTTTCCAACTTAGTTTCAAGTTAAAAATACAACTTAAAAATGATTCAAGGATGGTGCATGTACCTTGCGTACATTTGCACCTTAATATTTATTTATGGCATCTTACAACCTCCTTGCTTGGGGGCTTCTTCTTGAATTTTCAGTCCCACTAAAAGATTTTTGAGAAGTCTGTCACGCTCGGCTAAGGTTTCAGCTTTGTGATGATACAAAGAGACAAATGAGGAATCTTTTACGGGCTGACACTTTTTTATGACAAGTACGTTTTCACGTTGCTGCATCAAGAACAAGTCCCATCAGAGCTTTAGATATCAAACGTGAGAAGAATCAGATTCTTTCCAAAGTCAACAAAAACTGATCGTAAAACTCTAGATGCGATCTTTAAAATCTAAAGGGCAAACTACTGCAACCAACATCAATTGCAGTTTTATGAGGCACACAATTTGCATCAGTAGCATTTTTCAAAAGTGATTTCAACGCCTACAAATGTTTACATTTTTCTTTCTCTCATAGAAGATTCCATCATTCAATTTATTGTCAAATAATGCCATCTGAGCTTTCAAGTCTTCAATTGTGCACTAATTCACTCATTTTCATCATTTTTCTGCAGGTGCAGTTCACAGTTGGAGGTATGCATTATGCATATTGAAAAATTACCGGATCGGTGCCGCCGGAATGTCTCAAGCCTTTTTTGCTACGAAAGTAGTTCAGTAGTCTTTTTTTTTTTTTTTTTGTTAGTTCAGATTCAAAGGCTGGGCCGCTTACGTACGAAAAGTATTTACTACTGAAACTGGTATGATGAGCATGACAGTTACATTAGTGATAGCCATCGTCAAACCATTGAAGCTTAAGAATTTTACTCACATAGACAAAAAGTCATGACTAGATCAATCATTGGAAAAAGTTGGACATGGAACTTGACTCGTTTGCCCCCTAATTTAGTGTTAAGGTTATACGCCAAGAATGTGCAAATGGTAAGTGCCCTAAAACCCCTAAAACCAGGCTTCAAATTGCATTTCTTTCTGAAAATTAATGGCCACCCTTGACCGCCAACTTCGAGGGTAAAGAAAAGAGGCAAAAGTTTCAAGATCTACAGAGTGTCCCGGAAAAGACAAAAGATGTAAATTATACAGCAACAGTGCTTGTGGACCCCCCAGGGAGGACTCAATTTGCCGCCGCCGCTTCGCCGTTGCCGAGGAGCTGCTGCAAAGCTTCTTCTGAGTACCTAGATGCTGCTGAACATTTGAATTTCTATGTTAATTCCAGACCATATTCGCTGCTCTGCAAAACCCCTTCATACTGCTGCTGTCTGTCAAGGATTATCGTGTTTGTGTTCATGCTTTGAATGCTGGCATTTGCATCTCTAAAAGGCCATATTTTGATGATGGTCATAAGCTTGCGCAGGTGCTGCTAAAGAGAGGCGGACTTTTGTCAACTATAGAAAGGAAATTGTTAGATAAACATTTCGGGATTTCACCCTTTAATACCACATGGTTGGATCCCCTTTGGGTGTGCCCAAACAGGCAAATATCCCAAATATATTTCCCTATATATCAGTTGGGTCATTGAAAAAAAAATGCCCAGAGGTTTAGCCTAAAGTACGTTGACACTAATACTCTGTTCAGAAAAGAGCATCATGAAATTGATTCAATTCAGTTTTGATTAAGCTTCTTTTTTTTTCAAACACAGCAACAAAGCAAAGATGAAACGTAAATCCAAATCTACAGACAGACATCGTTTTTTGTGACTGCTGTCATCTCAATTCCCCTTGTTGTCTCCTCCTCATTCTCCCTGTTAGCACTACATACGGGTTGAAGAAGGCCAAGGGATTAGCCAATAGCCCTACCAAATTGTCTAAAGTAACTCTAACTCTAAGCCACAAAATGCATTTTTAAAAGCCTATCTTTTCCCCCTCCATTGCCCCCAATTGTGTGTTTAATGCATTGAAGAATTCCTAGAAAAAATTGCCAGCTGTTTTAGTACCTGCCAATTATTTACGCATGGACATCAATTGAAAAGAGATTCGACGATGCAGTTTTGATTTTTTGTTAGTATTTATCCGCTTGATCAATAAAGTGAATGTTTTCTAAAACATACCTCATAATTCTTATTTTCGTAAAAAATCGCAAATATGAATGAAAAGATTTATGAGGGGCAGCACTGCGTGAAATAGCGTAAATTCAGACGCAGATACTCAAGATTTTAGAATTGCCATTTTGTACGTTTCCAAAAAAAAGCAGCAAAACAACATAATTTTAAAGTGTCTGGTGCTACTCTTTGCCTCTTGGAATGGACACTAAGAGGCAAAAAATGCTTCATTCTCTTCTTTCCTTTTGTGTCATGTTTGAAAAGTTCAGTGAAATATGAGCTAATTGATCTAAATGGATCTCTGTAAACAAGTAGTGATTCATGGACGCGCGCGTTTGGTCGGGGGGATGATGCTGCAGTTTAATATCAGAGCAGACAGAGCACAACCCTATTTCAAGTTTCAACTGATAACAAGCCAAATGATCAAGACCACACAGAAGTTCCTTGTAAGATGTGCCAGAAAAATTCAAAACCTAATATTACTTCAGAAGGTCATATAGGCAAAAAAAGAATCAGTTAGAGACTTCGGCTCAGACTCTCGAGTACTACTAAAAGGGCAAAGCTGAAAAAACATCCAAAGATAATACAGGGAAGGGGGGAATAATAGGGTCTCCACTCCTCCTTGAATATTGTGACTTGGATTTTATATCATGAGAAATACTTTACCCTTTTGGTCATCAGAAATAGTTTTGCAAGATTTGTGCAATTTCAGAGATTTGTGAAATATGTTTGCAATCCCAGAGATGAATCTTCTTCCCATTTGACATTCAAAGTTACCATAAATGGAATCTCCACCAAAAAGGTATGAATTACTACTCGTGGGCGTAAGTATAGTGTGAAAACGATCACGTGTCATAGTGATCTTAGGCACAATAGTTTATTACTCTCGAACACCTATTGTATACAAATATGCCCTTTAAAAAAATTGTTTCTTCAGGAAACTTTCAAAGCTTGTTCGTGGGTGACCCTCAAAGTACATTTTTGAGACTCTTGACGAAACCGGTATGACAAATGAGGAAAATGTCAACTAAAATGATGCCAATCCCTTTGCACTGAGATTTCTTCGTTTGACAGAACCAAACTTTTACATAACATTGTTGACGTAGAAGGTTGAAAAAACCTTTTAGACTCAACAGAGGCTAGTTAATTTTAATTACATGTCCATAAAGAAGCCGCTTTTTCACCCTTTTGATTAGTTATCCCCCGAACTAGCGAGCTAGGATTGCATGATGATGTTCAAAGAAGCGTTTTGTTCATTCAAAAGCTTGAATGAGCAGTGGGCGTGTGTTTCATTCTTCTCTATGACTTTTTGACCCCCTCATGAGAAATCATCACATTGTTATGCAAAAACTTAGGGGTCCAATTTCCCTTATGATGGTTTTGAGTTAGAGCCACAGGAAATCCGAGAAAATTCACTCCCGATTGGAAATTACAGAGTCTGAAGACTGCGCGAGCGGCTCTCTGCAGCAACTCTGGTGATGGATGAAATGTTTTGATTCCTTGAGGGCCAAATTGATTTCAAGCTATGTTGTTTCACGCGGAATTCCTCCTCTAGCTCTTCTTCTAAAGGGAAGGTAGACAGTTTGTTTGACTTTGCAGTAAGCAGATGTTTTCGAACTTTGCAGAATGCAGACAAATCTGATTCTGAGGGTTATGAGGGTTATGAAAAATTTGAGAAGCTATTTGTATGCTGATAAGAATCAGGCCTATAGTTTTTAAAAGGCATAATGGGTAAGCTGTAAAGTATAAGATACTAAAAGGGAGTCGTGTGCCAAGAATTTGAAATGATGATATGCTTCTGATTGTAAATCCAGACAGCATACCTACTTTTATATCACTATTAGAACCACCACACATTGTTTGAAAGTTACTCAAAATGTCGCATTTGAATTTTCTAATTTAGGCAATTCTCGCCAATTTTTGTCCTATTAAAACTGACCTGTCTGGTAACACTGTTTGACCGCAAGCTTCAGGTTTTCAAAAA
>LT727922.1:194868-220531 GCA_900157175.1 Oithona nana | reverse complement strand
AAAAATGCCAAAAATGGTCCATTTTTGCGAGTTTTTGAATACCTAAAGCTTGCGGTCAAACAGTGTTACTAGACAGGTCAAAAATTGGTGGAAAATGCCAAAATTCAAATGCGACATTTTGAGTAATTTTCAAACAATGTGTACCCCATTCATCATTTATTCAGCTTTTGCGTCCAATCATGTCATGTCTGAAATGCAGTAAAACTAGGAGATGCTAAGAAAGGCAAATAGGCACTCATTCAAAACATTGAAAAATGTTCATTTGGCACTTCTTGGCAGGAATCATATACAATAGTTAGTGTTGACCTGCATACTAAAAAGCTAAGCAATCAAGACGCTCATATCACAAATGATTTGCCAACTTGCACACAGCAATGCAGGTTTCAAGTTTGAAAAATGGTGATTGCATGGACAGTTGAAGTTGTAAATTGAGTTTCCTCACTCCATTAGAAGAAGCAAGTGCAAAAACAAGTTTGATTCATTTTTCTTCACGTAAAGCAGAAGCATATCTGTATTTCACCTACTTTCCAGTTTCTGCTCCAACAAAAAATTGAGTACATCGCATATGTGGACAACTTTTTTATGATCCCGGAAAAGTAGACTTCAATGTGATAAACCTTGCCTTACCTGACTCTCCTATTTTGTAGAGTAGAGCTTCATTTGTCTCTTGGGAGCATTTCAACCAGATTAGCTTGTCTTTGTGTTTTACCTTGCAGTAAAGTAAAAAGTAATATTTTCTAAACTTTTATTGCCCATAAAAATGCCATACGACAATCCTATTTAGTATTTAGGATACTTCACTTTAAAGCGGACTAGCTTTTAATCGAAAAATGTGACTGCAGCTCAGTATGTGGGTGGCCTCTTTTATGACTTCACAACTTGGTATGCAAATGCAAATGCAGATCTACATTTTGTCAATTAACAATTGGGCAGTTGGCAGTTACTTTGGAGATTTTTTCTTCAACTATTTACGAGACAATCTTCGGTAAATACCGTTCTCACTTTAGTGCTTCATTTTTCTTTTGTTTCTTTCTGTCATTCGCATCATTAGCCCTTCTTAAAAAGAATTTCTGGACCTTATAAAAAGTGTTATTTTGACAAGAAGAAAGGCAATTGAAAGTCTCGGTCATGAGGCCATATGCCCTAAATTAGCTCAAGTTTGCATACTGGACAACGACTGGCGCGACACAGACAGAGTAATAGGACAAAAGAGTTTAGAAAATAAATTAGCTAAAGTTTTTGTACCCAAGAAGTTTGTACCGAAAAATAGGACCGATCAGACGTGTATGTTGAAATTGCTTACTGACTTTCTAAAAATTAATCGTAAACAATAATTTTATTTCCAATTCAAGGAACTCAAAAGCTCAAATAACTAAGGTCTACACGTAATTTCTATGAATCAAAAAGCTCATTTGTCAACTGATATTTGATGGCAGCTTGAACGGACTTGACTTTGTACCCGTGTTGCTGATGAACATATTCCAATCCTTGGTCAGTCTTGACACAATGCCATCCTGGAGGTAGGTAACTGTTAGGATTCGGTAAGCAAACTTGTCTTCCAAGCCCTGCAATGGAGATCTTTTCAATCTTTTTAGCCACTCTGAGTGCTTCAATGGCATTGACTTCATCGTTGTTGTCAGTATCTGTTTTTTCAGTATTTTCAATTTCTTCAATGATATTATTGATCTGTTCAAGATTAGCTTTGTATTCTGGCAAGTCCACAATTGGTTCAATTTGGTCATCTAGAAAGCTTTTCACCAACACTTTCCCTTGAACTTTGGTGACCTTTTTCTTGACCAAGGAACTTTTGGGAGAGGTACTTGTCATCGCCGATTCGTCATTGGCAGACAACTTCCGCAACAAAGAGACTTTGGAAGTAAACCAGCCTTCTACTTCTTTGGGAGCAGTTTCGGCTAATCCGGATAACTGAAATGGAGGAAAATCCAGACTTCGATTGACAACAACACTTTTCTTGGCAGCAGCAACTTTGTCAGCAGGAGCATTCTTTTCACTGTTGTTATCATTTACTTTTGCTGCTGTTGCCATCTCTTCTTTGATTTTGGCTTCTCTTTCTCTGCACCACCCGTAAGATGGGAATTTTCGTACGGCTAATTTGTTGAGCTGAGGCTTATTTTCTTCCTGTTCTAATCTTGTACTCATCTCAGTCACGTCGAGTATTTCTTGGTCGTCTTCCTCCTCTAAAACAATCAGTTCATCTTCATTTGCTGCTACATCTTCTAAGAAGCTGAAATCTTCCAAGAAGTCGTCTTTGTCCTTGGGGTTTTCAACTTTTTTCTTTTCTATTAGCAACCGATATTTCGGTCTTAGTCGTCCTGACAACCAGGATTTGTCTAAGGATTTCATCAACTCGGATTTCTTCAGATTCTTTTTATGTTTCATCCCACTAAATTGGATTTTCTTGGGTGGTGTTGTGATGGCACTTGTCAGACTTGCCATTGACGAGCTGCAGGGTGAATTTTGAAACTTTTGAGTCAGCTGTTTAGTTCTGGTACTCATCCTGGTTGGTCCCAAAGCAAACAAATTGCAAAACTCATTTTTGGATAATTGACTTAGATGCGTTTTGTTGTAGTCATCCGGATTGACTTGTCTTAAGGGTATCACTGGCAGTGTTTTCAATTGTTCAAGTGCCTTGACTAAAAACAAAGGTTTCTTCATTAGAGTGATGATGTCTTGAACACATCGTATGGATAAGTGTGTCATTTGCCACTTTTTGAACATAAAGTCTTGACTTGGGTCTTCGCTGTATAAAGTGACCAACGTTGAGATCAAAGCGTTTGGGTTTAGCTTAAAGCCTGTAAAGAGTTGATTGAAGAAGTCAAGGCTGATGAATTGCTGGTCTTTTAATTGCACGCGGCGCAAAAACTTGACTTTGTTGTTTTCTCTGTGAGGTCCTCGCATTTTCCCCTTCTTTTTTACCGGTGGCCTGAAAAAGAACAATTTCTAAACATTGAACCAAACGTGTTTAAAAAAGTTCATCTTACTGTATCTCTTCTTTTGGAGGCTGTTCTGGAGGTTGATACGGCCATTCCTTAACCGCATGGGCATGCAATCTTTTTGAACAATTCATCATCTTCGGTTTCTTTGGAGGTCGTCCTCGAGGTCGCTTCATTATTCCATTCTGCACAACCCCGTTTGTTTCTGTATGGTGATGTCCGTTTTGACTAGCGCTGTTAGTAGTAGTAGTATTGTTGTTGAAATTTTTGACTTTTTTCGCAGGAACTTCTGTATTAGCTGGCGAATCTTCCATAGGTCGTTTCTTTGCCGAATTGATACGTAAAGAACAATTAGTGATTTCCAGTCCATTCATCCGACGTAAGGTTCGATTGAAGACTTCAGAAAACAAGTTATTCATATCAATTTGGTCATGAGCTTTGCCTTGAGATTTCAATTGTTCCATCAGTTTCAGTTGCAAATCTTTGGGCAAGTTCAGTTGCAAGACTATGGCATTCTTATTTTTCGTTCCGTTATTGACGGCACCATTGGCAGCACCATTCTTGTCAACCTTGGCATTGTTTCGGAGCTGCTGTAGATGAGATTTTATGGCAGTTTCAGCAGCATTGACTAAGTCTTTGGTCAATTTTTCGCCTAACACAGACAATGAAGATGAAGTCTCCATCTTGATCATGCTATGAGCCGAACGGCTTCGATTGTTACGTCTGGATGGTTTCTTCTCTGAGAGGATGACTACTTCATCTTTATTTGCGTTCCGACCAAGAAGAGGAGGTCCGGGAGCCGAAATTACACTCTGCTCTGCTGACATGCGGTTCCGGCTTTGAGCAGGCATCTGTAATTTGTAAAATTCAAAAATAAATACCATAACTGTTTCAAGAAAATACCTTAATAATCAAAAGTCTCCAAATTATAAAAAGCAAACATGTGATAGTAATTCAAATAGAACTCGTTTCAGATCATTTTACACTTATTGTACTCGACACTCGTTGCTATGTAATGTTTGCTCTTTGAAAAAAAATCAATAAACAAGTTTGAAAATAAATCTTTGAAATGGACCTAATGGACTTTACCTTGCTAGCTGATTGGAAATCCGATGTGTGAAAATTAGGATAAGCTCATTGACTTTGTTTATGTTGCCGTAAGTTTCCCATCTTGAATGAAAAATCTTGTAATTTGATAATTTCAGGATTTTATCAGCTTGGGGTTAATAACTTTTTCAGTATTGTTTATTTACATTTGACCTTTTTGACGAGTTTTTCATTAAAAACGCCAAAATGTGGGAATTTTTATTTACAATTCTACATGACTGAAAAGAGCAGTAGCGTATATAAAATCTGAGGCAAAATGTCAATTAATAGCAAAGAACTATTTCATTTTTAATGATCACTGAAATGTAAAATCATTTCATTGGCCTCAAAAAGAATCAAGTACATCAATATTTCTATTTGATAATCAATCCAAATTATTTTGTCAAATATTTACAAAGTTTTTTTACAGAGTCAATATTTCGATCGGCCAATTCTTCAAAATTGTAAAATTGTTCGGGAAATTGCATCGTCCAAATTATTTTGGCCAATTTTTTCAAAGTTTTTTTACAGAGTCAATATTTCGATCGGCCATTTCTTCAAAATTGTAAAATTGTTCGGGAAATTGCATCGTCGATTTTCGTCTACTTTTCAATCCTTCTTTGATCACTTTGATCAGGAATTTTTGGTTGTCAAAAACCTATTGTGGAGCCCTGAGAGTCTATTTGCAATATTGGTAAGTTTACACTTCATGACAATCCTTTAATGTTAACCACCGGACCACGGAACATGTCGACTTATCCGATACGTTGTGATTGAAATGAACGATGTACCCGACCTTCCCAAATCACCTAAACTAATACAGATTTTGTATTGAAGGTGAACATGGAAGAAATCCTTCGCAATCCCGGATATTACTACATTGGGAAAAATATCATTGATTGGTTGGATCCTCTGAGTTTGATACGATGTCGCTTGGTTTCAAAGGACTTCAAAGAGTTTATTGATAAACACGAAAACAAAGTTCTGGTCTGCAAAATACAAGTCGCTACGAAAACGTTGGGAAGAAATTTCTGGATGTGTCGTCAAACGGAAAAAGGCTACGTCATTGATTTCAATGCCACTAACAAAACTGAAGATGATGATCGAATCATGGATCAGCCCGTTCGAAAAAGAAGAAGAATCAGAACAACAAGGACTCTTGATAAGATGAAGAATCTGACATCAGAAAAATATCCTGAATGGCAAGAATTTTTGAATTTCATTTGTGCGATTGATGTTACCACCGAAAAGCAAGATTTGACTGCAATTCTGTCACATTTATTGAATTCATGTTACGTCGAAGAGAATGAGACCGAACCTGAAAATGAATACGGTGTAATTGCCAACCCTTTTAAGGCTGCTGTGATAGAAGGCAACGAGTCATTTGTTCGATATCTAATCCAAAGCGATATGGTTCGTTTGCATTACCAAATGTTTAATGCGGCATGTTCAAAAGGACACCTAGAAATTCTCAAATTGCTGGTGCAATGTACACCAGAGCGGATGTGTACTATTGAAGAGATAATTAACGCTAATTATGGAGGATCCATAAGAGAACAGATAAAAACTATTAATTCCTGCTTCAATAACATTTTCTTGGATCGCTATGGATCAGAGGAGCCAGAGAAGGCAACAACGCTATTTCAAAGTGCCTGCTTATTTGGGCGAACAAACATTGTGGAGTATTTGCTTTACGAATTTGATCAAAGAAAAATCGATGTAGACGCAAAACTCTGTGGATTGAGTCCTTTAGACATTGCTTGTAATTTAGGACATGTCGAACTAGCAAAGCTCTTACTAAATTACGAAGATACCAAGTTAAAGCGGAAAGAAGCTGCTGGCCAATCCGGATTGGACTATGCCTGTGCAACTGGTCAGATTGAAATCGTCAAATTTTTGATGGAAGAGAATATTCCTCTCACTCTGTGGTTGGATGGAAGAACTCCGTTAATTACTGCTTGTCAAAATGGTGAAATTGAACTTGTAGCATTCATGTTTCAACACTCTGAAAAATTTGATTTCTCAGTGAAAAATCAAGAAAACCTTGGACCTCTTGAAATATTAGTCAACTACGCTAAGGAGACCGGCATTAAAGTCAAAGACAAAACTAAGTTTCTTAGCATTTGGTCAGACTTGATTTTGCCAAGCAATGATCCAGTTTTGCAAAACATGTGGAGATTTAGCCAGTACACATTTCGAGTGCGATTGTAATATCAAAATTCTGAAACGTTGAAATTAAAGAATACGGGTATGACTAACAAAAGCTGTTTTATCACTGCGGCAACTCAATTAAGTTTCAAGTTTATGGTCCTTGGTCTATTATTCTGAACTTTATTTTCACAATACTCATGCGGTAGTAGTAGTCACTGTCTACATTGTACTTCATCATCAAAAGAATATTTGGCACAGAAAAGAAAATTGTAAGTCTTCGTTGTGTTTCCTTCAAAATTTGGTGGAATGGAAGAGTTGCATATTATTGTCAGGTTCATCTATTACTGATGCTGTTGTGGTGAAGACCATGGGTTGATGTTGTTGCTGATGTGGAAGTTGAGCTTGAGATCCACTTAGAGCTTGAGAGATAGAAACCACACTTTCCTCATGTGGTCTAAAGAAAAAAAAAGTTGGACTTCCATTAAAAAACTTTTGTTTGCAGCAGCAGCAGACACACAATCATTCTTTTTTTGGCAACAGCACAAGTTTTTGAAACCCAAAAAATCTAATTAAACTGACTCTTCTGCATTGCGTTCAACAATAAAAGAAGAAGGGAGGCGGCTTTATATCCTATCATCAAATAAAAGCTATTTCAGGATATTGAAAGCCATTTCAAAGCTCATTTTATTTGCTTTTCCAAAGGTAATTTTCTCTTCTTCTCCTCCCCTTCCTGAGAGTTCCGTTCAAATTTTTCCTGGGGAACGTCTCTAGAGCCTTGTAAAACTTCTGTTCTAATATCAGAGAGGAGCACAAAAAAGTTTCCAACTCCCAATTTCAAAGTTGCCCTTGTAGCATCAGAACTCACCGAATGAGGATTTGTTCGCCGCCCCCTAAAAAGTCTTGATAGGGCGGAGGCTGATCTTTAGGCATTCTTCCCAAAGTCCCATATTCACGCATAATGGATTGATGATTAATGATGTCAGGATTTTCACCGCGGTAGGCTGAAAAGAAAAGGACCAAAGAAAATCTTAGAAGTTCCCCTCCTATTTTATTGCCTCGTGGTCGACTTTGACAAAGACCACAGCAGTGGTCTCGTGGGAAATTTCAAAAGAAAGCTAATCTTGATTATCCGAAATAGGCCACCCCGAGCCAAATCCTTCAATGCCACAAAACACAGTGGTTGAAATTCTTTTAAACCAATCTCATTTGCCAATTTTAACTTCATGAGGAAATTTTTCACAAAGATATTTGCTCGAAAAAAATATGGTGAAAATATGTTTTGTTGTTTTCCACTTTGAATTCACGAGAAAATTCTTTCAAATTCAATAGAGAAGAAGAAGATGCTCTTCCACTCCTTCTGTTTCCCTTAAGCTGATTTTGCACTTTGTTTATGTAGCCTTTCAGAAATTCACATAGGGTAACAAATTGTTTTGACAGCATAGTATGCATTTGAAAGTTTGCAGCAGCTAGCTCATCCTATTTACCTTTGAGGTGGTGTGACAGATTGTGTGGCAGAGTGTGTGAATGAGAAAGGCCAATGAGATCTCCATTGGGATGAATCCTATCTTCTAACAAAAGTTGTTGCTGCTGGTGATGTTGCTGCTGCTGCTGCTGTTGGTGGTAGTGATGATGATGATGATGTCGATGATCTGGGTTGCCTAAAAGGAAGGAAAGAGATTTCTTTTGTTTGTTGGAAACTGGGCTCCTCGTTTGGCTCTACATTCTACAACAGCATCATCAAAAGGCAACTGCGTTTGACCTACTTTTTGTACTAGAGTAGAACCCCATGGGCTTAAAGGCTCTCTCTCTTTTTTGCCACTACTGCAGCTTTTATCTGCTTGGCTTTCCGATGCAGCTCTTAAAGTATTTGCCCCCTCTTTTGCTCCCCATAAAGGCACATTACTCAGCTCATAATTTATACCCTTCTTTTGCCCCTCATAATGAGTTAATGGATTGATTTTGCCCCCTTTAGAAAGCAAATGTTTTTGGCGATTTTGACAGTAAGGCAGCAAAAGAAAACAGAGACTTTGTCCAGTAGTTCAACACTTCTCGACCTGCATGTGACACGACATTAATTTTAGAGTAGACAGAAGAAAGAGAGAGACTTTGGGCGTGATGACAGTCTAGTATGTCTGCTGTGAAGCCTGCATGATGATGATGACATACCTAAGTGGATTATGTTGAGCACTTTACAAAATGGGTGGAATGTCTAGTCCATTATAACAAACAAATCAGTATGAAATATAAAGGCGTAGAAAAAAAGGGGTCTGAAAAATGAAAATACATACTACACTACTCTACTGCTCTCAAATGGATGGATGATGGGAAAATCAATGAAGCTTTTCCACATATCGGATGGCTAAAAGCAGTTTGGAAAAGCATCTTCTTCTCTATGGCTTTAGCTCTTTGGAAAACTTTGGAGCTTGGAGTTTGAGAAGACTCTCTTAATGCTGCACCACAATACAAACAAATACCAGCGCGCAACTGCTGACCTGGAAAGGTTTCTGCAACTTTGCAAACGCTTTCTAAATTACTAATGTACTACTTCGACGGTGTTGGTTGTCCCATAAACGCGTTTAAGGTACGTTGCCCTTTTAATTGGGTTTGCCAGGACTACAACTGGCTACTCCCATGGGAAAACAAAAGTTGTAAATTACAAAGGTGTATTTACTTCTTTCTTTCTGTCCTTCTTTGATGGAAATTGTATTCCTGTAGTATTTACCTGAAAGCATGACAAGTTGGTCCCCACCTCCGCCCATCTGCATAGGCGTGGCAGCTCTGCTGGCCGCATTTGAAATACTGTACATATTAGTGACCCCACTGCCGTGTTCTGAAGTGTTGTGTAAGCGATACATCGAATCTATGGGACAAGAAAAATTCTGTATTCTGTGATTCATTGAATGTTTGTCAAATGTCTTACTGGAAGATGGATGACGTTTCTTGTACAGAAAGCAGCATGAACAACAGAAACACGAGACCAAGGTGATAATTAACAGGGCAGCCGCCGCACCGACTACAATCCCAATGTATACCGTCAAACTGCAAAAATACAAACTTTAGAATACTGCGGCTATTACAGCAACCGGAATTAAGTGTAGGGGATTAGGATACTTACTCTTGTACTTCTGACTGAATGACTTTGTCTTTTTTGGTGCAGCAATACTTGTGTATTTCTGTTCCGCAACAGAAGACGTCGTTACTCTCGTCGGAATTCGGACAATAGAAGCCCGTATTCCATTTCCCCAAAGCGTCCATGTATCCCGAGCAGTATTCTGAGCCCAGAACGGCTGAAATACAGAGAGGGAAAAATGAGTTGGCACTATGTACAGCGAGTATGTTAATGAGATTAGAAAGGGAGAAAGTACTGCGACTACCACTAGTATCACAGTAGGCATGAATCCCCCTAAAAATGTAATCGCTTTCATTGTCAGTGACGTATTCTGAATGTATTTTGCCTAGTGTGTAAAACCAGTCAATGTAACGGAATACATATATGCTCGATATCCAATACATAATTTCCTGCCTACGAAAGGAGAGAAACCTTCTTCATTGACTTCATTCATCTTCCAAAATGTATTCAAAACGTATCGAAACTCCCCAGTAAGTATTGATTAATAGTCTACCGGATAGTAATGAGATGCAATACATTTAGAGACAAACATCTCCAATTCCAATTGGCTTTTTGTATCCCAAGCTAAAAGGTAGTTTTGTACCTTTTGTACAGCTTTTCATCTCGGTTAATTAGGTTTGGGAATTTTCTCTGCTCCCTTGACGCTGCTTTTGGTGACATTTCACTTTATGAAGTGTTGAATGCTTTTGCTCTCTCCTTAGGGTGTCTCCTCGCATAGTTAACTAATTAAAGTCTAGTGTTTTCCTTGGCAAGGAAATCAATAAGTGCATCAACTACTTCCATCCTCAGCTCAGCTCCTATTCTTGTAGTCAGGCGAAGCTGTCGCATGTGTGTATGCACTTTTGAACATCACTGGGAGAATGCTGATAAGATGGGACACAATTTAAGACAAGACCGAAGCCAAGCCGGTCACAAAAGATAACAATCTTTTCGACCTTTCTTTAAAAAAGACCTCATTTACATAGTAGCAAAAGTTTTCCAGTAAATTATACAATAGGAAAAATGCCTTTGAATAGAACCTAGAAGCGCTTCTGTTCTTCCTCTGTTCTTTTCGGTGAAACAATTCTTCCCGAGAGTGAAAACGTTGAGCAAAAAAGAGAATTTCTAAAGGCATCAAAAAGTTTTTGACCTTCAACCATCATGTATATTCTGTGTATTTGATATGGAATACACATACATATATTGTACTACTACGCATGCATGTAATGGATACACACACATCCGTTCATTTTCCTTCTCCGAAGGAAAATACAAATACAGTATGAAAAAAGCGCGTGTGTTGTAGCTGAAATACATGATTGATTGGTTGTATCAAAGCAAGGCCATAGATCAACACTTTTCGGCTGAAAATATAGGAAAAGTGTGACCTTCATTGTAAGTGTTTTCGAGGAGGAGGGGGCAGCAAAAACTATAGAACTATGTAGTATGTACTCGGACAAATTAGAACAGACTTTGCTTGATGTATTACTTTCTCCCCACGTCTTGTGCACACTTTAGATACCGCCGCCAGACAATAATGACATTACGGCACTAATTACACATGTGTAAGGAGAGACAAATTGCTTTTACATTTAGTGCATGTGATGACGACGCGTTCTTCTCATCTAATTTCCAAGCTCGCTTCGCTCGCAAGATAATAAAGAAAAGTTGGTCAAGAAAAGACTTTTTTGTAAGGTGGCTCATGATGAAGATGGCAGTGTTCTTTGATCTTGGATGAT
Source organism: Oithona nana (assembly GCA_900157175.1). Taxonomy (NCBI): domain Eukaryota; kingdom Metazoa; phylum Arthropoda; class Copepoda; order Cyclopoida; family Oithonidae; genus Oithona; species Oithona nana. The sequence continues at coordinate 209,492 of LT727922.1, read as the reverse complement.
AGGGTACGAATCAAGCTACAAGCTAAAATACAATATTTTAGCTCTACTCAGATTCAGTCAGCACTAGTAGATTTCTTTCCTTGCATTTCTCTACTTTCTGCTGCTGCTTCGCGCAATTTCAAGTCTTGATCCCTTCTTCCCAGCCTTTTTTGCATAGTTGCACTTTTTTCTGCTGCCAGAAAATTTTCTGCAGAGTTTAATGGCCTTTCTTGACTGAGCGCACAGGAAATTTCGGTAGTACATACTACTTTTTGCATCATTTTATGCCAAATGCAAAACCGTAATAAAAGTTTGTTTGCACACCAATTACTCTTTGAGAGGAGAGAAGGAAGAGGAGTAGGTGGAAATTACTATGCAAACAGACTAGACCAAGGTTACATCGGCAACTATAGTACCAATACATTCGGTAGTACATTCATGTGGAAAATCGGCGGAAATTAGATTCAAAGATGCTAAATGACCTAGTAATGAGCAATGGATCCATAATGAACGCAAATGACAGTGTTATGTATTACTAATGGACCAAAATTGCTGCACTTGATACATTCATGCCCTGGACACCCAAACAATACATAAAAATACTTTTCAAATACAAAAAAAGAATCTTTTGACCCTTGTCAAAGTATGCAATCTCACCCTTGAAAATTACAATTGAAGTTTTCAAAACAAAAGAAAAAGGAAGGCAAACAAAAAGAACAGCTGCACAACTTTCGAATGAGAATTGAGAATTCTGCTTACTTTCATGATTTTGATTGAGCGGTAGTTGTAGGTTGGCCATTGTGCTTGGTTATTTGGTGCGAAAAGTGCTGTTTTTGCTTCTTCCTCTTCGCCGACGTGCCAAAAACTAGGAACATCCTTCATCAGGGCGCACGACTACTTCAGCTTAGTTGTACGAAGCCGAAGGCGGCTTTTGGGGGTAAGGCTTTCTCACTCTTCCCTCTTCTAAGCGCAGTTTGCTGGTGTTTCAAAGGTGTCTTTAACAACATCCATTCAAAAATACGTATTGACGGTATTGACTACACAAATACAGATACCAAAATAGTTTTTGTTTGCCAAAAGGTGTTTTTTGTATGAAGGTATCACGACCAAAAGTTAAATTATGTGCGATAAAGTGGCACAAATAAGTTTTGGCTAATTTTTATTCCTTTGGAGAAAGGTTCTGAACCAGCAAGCTGTGAGGGGACTTAAAGGCCGGCCTTTTAAAGGCTGGCCGGGAAACAACTTTCTCCAAAAGCTGACTCTATATACTATCTTCTTCTTTTTCTTGTGTTTCTCTCCCCCTCCTCCTCCTCTAGATTGTATTCTGTCTTTTACTATGACTCGATTCCTAGCAGCGGAAAATTGCGACAAAAATGCGACAGGCAGTTGCTAGTTGGGGAGCAGGAAATTTGACCGGTTAATGGCTCACTTGATGTCTTGAGGTCTACATTTACAAATTCGATTTGGAACACGTCTCCTACTGTAACTTTTAAAGTCCAACTAAGCTGGCATAAACCCCTTTTTATGGCATACTCGACTATTTCACTTTGGAAGAGACACAAGCATGGACAGTTGCAGAAGGAAGCACAACATACACGTGATGTTAATACATATGACTTACAAACTTTATGTTACGCACGTGCAAAAGCGCACGTATGCCATTTTTTAGGCAGTACAAAACAGGACTCAGGTGTTCCCAAAGTACAATTACTCTAGTTTCTTCATCAATTCAGCTTGCATAGAATATTTTTGGCCCTTGGCTTTTTCTTACAATTTGTAATGGATTACAATACTACGATATGCACATTAACCTTTTTGTATGTAGCTTTGCAATTCTTTCCACTTTTTGTAAAGTGTCTGTCTACTGCATTAACCGAGGTAATTTTTTTCTCATGTCTAGAAAGTTTTTATTCGCTTTCGCTTTTATGCTCACACAATTGAGATTCACATGCGCCTTTTTATTACAGAGCACTACTTACTCTAAGGCCATTTTTTGCTTACATGCCTCTACTTAGAGCTTTTTCTAGCATGTCTAACTTCTGGTCTTGAAATGAGTGTGGAGCCTGCGAGTGCGTGTCAATGAGCAGTAATTGTCAAGTACTTAGTATGGAGCAGCGTTAAATAGCGCGTGCCAAGCCAAGTTCAGCGACTTTATCGCAGTTGACATTTTTCACTGATCATTGCTGCTAGCAAAATACTTGGCCGATTTTACGGGTGAAAATTGTTGCTCTTGACATTTCGCAACAAATTCGTTGCGACAACTATCACCAAAGAATGTATTGTAGTATGTATTTGCTACAATAGAAACATTTGGAGGAGCTTCATAGAAGGAAGCGGCCTAGAAAACTCTCTCTCCAAAATTCAATTTCAGGCCTCTTCCCAGTACAAAATGGCTTGTAAAATGAGATTTTCTGTACAATGTATCTGCGCTCCGCGTGAATTTTTCATTTACGTGATAAATGGTGCGGCTACAATTTGCTCTAGAAAACATGATGATGGTAGCCAAGGGGAAGAAGAAGAAAAAATTCAGCTTTCTTCCATACTATCTAGAATCTAGATATCTTTTAGGGAGTCGTGGTAGAACTGGCATCACAAAAGAGCTAACTGAAGCAAAGGATAGGGGAAAATCCGATGTCATAAAGCATGCTCGTAAATCGGCAGAGCAGATGATAACATCCATTTAGCCAAGCACATATTGCTCAACAATTACTGGATATTGCACTCAGAGAATAGTACAGAGAGCAAATTGGCGAAGACAAAAAAAAAAGGCTTAACTAAAGCTCCTTAATCAGCTAGATCTGCTGGCTCAAACCTACGAGGTTTTGCCTACTGTGTAGAAAAGTAGTTTGTGCCATCTTTGGCAGACCAGAAAATGACCTAAGTCGAAAGTGTACGTAGCAGAAAGTTGGGGAAAGAAGGAAGAAAGTCTAAGGCAGTAAATATCCATTTTTCAAGACGTCACTCTCTGCTACCTAAAATTGATTTTTCAATCAGGAAGAAAGATCCCTTTGATCTGCTAGACCACCACCAGCACCATCGAACCAAGGAGCTTTCCGAACTTTTTTCTGCTCTTAGTAGACGATATAATACTAAGATGGCATGAAGAAGTATAGAACTACAAAAAGCTTTCTCTTTATAAGCAAAGCCTTGAGATAAATGACTTCCTTAGAAAGATAATCCAGGGACAAAAAAGTTGTTGTAAATTGCGGTAGAGTAGTACAATGTAACTAAAGTAGGAAACTTGTAAGGTCTTAATGGTAATTAATTGAGTTACTACCGAACTTGGAACAGCTGAAAAAAGTAAAAATGTGAAATGCTTTCTAAAGCAGGCAATGACCTCATCCCTTTTGTGACCAGGCTTCCTTTCTTTCCCCCCTTTAAGGGTCATTTTATTGATATTCTGTGGTCCACCCTTGCCCTAACAAAAAAGTTGCCCCAAAGGCATCGTAATCATAAATTGCATTTTCTCTTCATCTGAAAGTCGCTCCTCTCCTAGCTTTGCTCAGCTTCAACGGCAACGGGGACTTCGTCCAGAATTTTTGGAAAGCTCAAAGCTACTTCAAAATGCTGCATCATTTTATGGGTCGCAACAACAGCAACTCCAGAGTCTAGATGCTGTTTATTACTTCTTTTATTGCCAGTTTTTTGCCCACATTTTTGCAACCAAAGCTACTATACTACTACTACTGTGAAATTAAAGAAAGCTTTATTGCTTTGTGCGTTATTGAAAGGGTCACGAGGAGCTTTTATCACGTGTGAGGTTTTTTAACACAAAGGACAAATCCACTTGCTATCCATTTCATACTTGATATTAAGATACAAGCTGAATGGTTGTCATTCCACATCATCTAATTAAGATTGATGTAGTAAACATATTGCATGCACAGCATCATGATGTTCCTCAGAAGCAGAAAATCAATAGGATGGCATTTTGAACCTTGTAGGTCCTCTAAAACGTCCAACATACATTAATAAGGCAACTTAAAATTGGATTCCTTCAAAGAAACACAAAGAACAGTGGTTTTGTCTCGTGAAGAAAAGCTCCTTCTTTGCTATAGAGACTATTGCATTATGGAAAAATGATATTTACTTTGCGGCTTCTGTCAAGTGCATAATGCACTCTAGAGTATATTGGTTTGTATGTAGTTTGCTGAGCTAGTGAGCAAAAAAATCCCCTTGCTCCTCCTCCTGATGCATTACTATCGGGTATTTGGAGGGAGACGAGGCTCAAGAGGATTGACAGAATACGTAGAAGACCCAGATTTATCATCACATGATGGGCACACGCGCACACAAACTTTATGCTAAGCTGGGAGACACTATAGAAGCATTGGAGCGTTGCTTGGACTGCCTTTATTCTGCCTTCCATCTCTCTCCTCTTTCTGTTGTCCAATTCACAAGAGATCTACCTATCTGTGCACTTTTCAAAAAACCTACTCCTGCCTTCACAAGGTAGATTTTCATCTCTCTCAAAAGTTTTGCATCGTGAGAATCTAAAATTCTGAATGCCTCCTCCCCTCTTCCTCAAGATTTCAGAAAAAAAGTAAATCCTACATTATGCATTGACGCGAGCGGAGCGAGCTACGAATATTTTCTACTGACTTTTGGAAAATATTAAAAATTCTAATATTTTTTAAAAGGTACTACAGGAATGGCTGTAGTATTGAAGAATAAACGTGAACATATTGGGAGTGAAAGCCGCACAGTGATGCCACTCAAGGGAAATGTTCTGGCGAGTGAGTTCCAATCTCCATAAATGGAGTCTCGTGGTTCCATTTATCCCTCTCAGCTAACAGTGACAGACATTGGGGCTCGAATTAATAGCACGTGAAAACGCCTTTCCAGAAGGAAGAACGAAGCCATTTGCATAACTCACTGCCAAGCAAGCCAAGGACACATGTCTCATTCGAGACAGGATAGCAGCATGAAAAAAAAAGGAAAGAGACCGAATCAAATGTATCACATTTCTTTTTCTTCTTTTCTTTGAGCAGTTTGCCAGAAAAATTGCAGATTCAGGACTCAGGAGTTGTAAAAAAGTGCACGTATCATTCTATACCTTTCATGACTTTAGATTACAGTAGTGAAATGCAAAAGTTTTATCGCTCCTTCTTCTTCTCGCGACTTTATGAAGTCTGAACACTTTGGGCAAAACAGGCTACAATAAGTTACAAAAATTTAGGGTGCTGTAGTGCGATGCTTCTGTATGTTTTTGCAGCGACATTTGCCTGCTGTGCAAAATACCGCAACGCAGTGAAGTTTGGTTATAAAAGAGGCTTCAATTATGTTGACAAGGCAAGATCCCCGATAAGAAATGACTTTCCATTTCCATGTGCTGATAAAACGAACTTTCACGAGGAGGAGTGCATCGACCACTGCATTTTCAGACTATCAAGATCACTCAAAATGTTTCAACCATTAAAGTGGGAGGAGGAGAAGGACAAAGCTGAATATTTCCACCTTTTTTACATTAGCACTGTTAGATAACAGCTTGCTGGCAAAAAAGCGGATAAGCTTGCATCTTATGCTATGGTAGAAAAATGTTGCAAAAAGTGCATCTTTCCATGATTCTGCTGCTGCTGCATTTGGTTGCTTCACTCCATTTCTGACTCTCTGTTTTTCCCCGAGTGCATACCACTGCTACGAAAAAACCCTTTTTACACTGAATTACCTTCATTACGGGAAAACTTTATTGCAACTAATCTCTAGGATTGGTAACAAACGAGTAAAGTTGAGGCCATTGGAATTTCCCGCAGAAGCCACCAAAAAAAGTTCACCACAATTTTTTTTAGGATTCTTGAAGGGCAGATATGGAGTCTTTCCTCCAGGATTGGGTGTGGTCATCAATAAATCACATTTGGACAATAGATGCTGCTGCTGCAGGAGAGCTATGGTGTACTTCTGTATAATGTAGCTTCTTGGCTTTGATGCATAGGGCACGGAACACCTTTATGAAAAAGAAAATAATCCACTTCAAATATCATACAAATATCGAAAATGGAAATCTGATCAATAAATTCGCAACTCCACATTTTTCTTGGAATTCTTGGTAGTCCATGATATCATTTCCCTCATCATGATGGCGTCTGCCATTGTCATCGCCACCTGCTGCTACTGTCGACTGCTATCGTTCCGCCATTGTTAAGGGGTGTTGCCTTAAACGTGACCTTGGCATTTGACGAGTACGAGAATAACTGTTAGATGCAAAACCTTTTTTGGTAGACTTTGTAGATTTTATTCTCATCAAGCATTTTTTTTTCACAATGGGGTAAGGAAATGTAAAAAACACACATAAAAATCACATGGGACATTTCTTTTAACTTATCACCTCTTAAGGAGATCAGAATACACATTCGAGCAATAAAAATGGTAAAAAGGAATCTGTGCTATTAAAAAAATCTTTTTTCGAGTAGAGGTGATCTTCGTTAAAAAAATCACAGCTTTTTTTCATATCAGGATGTGTGTTTTTGTCTTTTGAAAAAAAAAAACATGGAGCTTAGTGAGAAAAAATTCAGGGGGGTAGAACCACACAGAGCATCAAAAATTCAATGTTGTGTCTGTTCAAAAAATGACAGTTAGATGGCTATCACACACATCTCTCTCCATGTACAAAACTTCTGGCTTCTTAGTAGTCAGCTGTTGGTTGATGGTAAGTCAGCTGTTTGTTGACATCTTAGTAACGGATGGAGTATCCGTGTTGTTCAACGGGTTCGACGGTTTGCTCAACAATGGGGGCTTCTTGGACTTCACGGGCAGGGGGAAGGGCGTAGTTGACAGCCACAGGGGCGGGGAATGCAGCGGGGGCGGCATAAGCAACGGGGGCGGCAGCATGGATGGGGGCACCGTAGTAGCCAGCATGAGCATAGGGGAGAGCTCCAGCATAGGGAAGAGCTCCGGCATAGGCTCCAGCATGGGGAAGTCCACTATAGACGACGGCAGAGTTGGCAACGGCCAAAACGGCGGCAAGAACGAACTATAATTTGATAAATACATTGAAAAAAGTCAAGATTATGAAAGTATTTAAAAAAACTTACAAGTTTGTACATGGTGAATAGTATAGTGCGATAGCTCAGGACGAACTGTAAGGACCTGAAGGGTCCGCGGGTCTTTTATATGGGCGGCCACTCGCGAGTGTAGTCTAATTACCCGCCGAACGTCGTGGTTCTGCTATTGCTCCTGCTTCGAAGCGACATCTAGATTCTAGCTCAAGTCTACAAAGGAAAAAGGACCTCGCGTTGGTAAGTAAGGGTGTTGCCTTGCCGCCGCCGTGTAGACTACCCAAAATCTCAGCCTTCTACCCAAAACTAGTCTGAAAACAGCTTCATAATGGGCTCTTTCACAGTCTGAAAAGTTGCCTCACAAGTCTGTTGATGTGCTTGAACCACAGTTTCTTGGGTCAGATTAGCGTAAGCCTCTTGATTGTAGATTAGCATTTGACCGGCTAATTCGCAAACTGCAATGCAAAAATCCCCCGGATCTTTGTGTCCGACAATTGGCTGGCGAGCCCAAATGAGCACACGAATTACTTCATTGTCTGTGCCTGGAAAATAATTGGAATATTTCAGATGTTATCACCAGCATCGTCAATCTAATGGGTCTCAGGTGACGTGACAAACAATTTTTTCTGACATTAATTGTCTGTCTTATAAAAGATACCTTGTCTTCAGCTTTGAAGTACGATCGCGTTTTTATAAGCCAGGATATCGTGCGAACTTTTCAATTCTGCGCGGTTCTTGAACTGGTTAGTAAAATGCAATCCATTTCACCCTCAGGACATTAAAATTGATTCAATTTACGCACCTACAGAAAGGTTGCACAAAATTATTGATTAATGAGCATAAATATTCCATCTTTAAAATATTTATTTGGTAAAGATGAGTATAAATAAGTGGCCACGTTTTGGAACTTGGACCACTTATTTGATGCGATCTCTATTCTCTACATACTTAGGCGGTAGCTATCTAGTGGTCAAAAAGTAGACACTAGAATCGTAAAACCCATTCAAGCTTAATCTGCAGTCTTTCCAGTTTTGGAGAGAGGCTCAATAAGCGCTGCAGCAGCAGGACTTTTTTGGTGCATTTTATTGGAGAGCCTAAGAAAAATAGGCTACCAAGCTAAGCCGCCCCTCATTTGCATTTTTGCTCTCACAAATGATGCACAGATTCGGGTTCTACTTGACTGAACACACATGATTTAGTAGCCTCATTTCCTTTCCTACTTAATGTACTTTTTTGTTGATATCCCAATTATCATATTGCCTTTGATGTACGTACTATGCAGTAGCATTAAAAGAATTTGTAAATGTGCTACTTTGACTGATGCTTTTTTGTACACCAAGACCATTTGTTCGATGCATGTAACCACTAATTTTTGCACTAGATAATTGGACAATGAAAAATGAAAAGGTCTATAATTTTAAGTACAAGAATTCAATATTCTTCACAGTGGTTTAAAAATCTTCCAAAAGTCTCATTTTAATTTTCAAGAAGCTTCGCTCGCAACGTTTCAAATTTAAGACATTTTTGGTTAATTTTCAAACAGTGTGTCCATTGAGATTAAGTTACCATAGCGTTGTCCATCCAGGGATGCTCCTCTGGTGATAAAGACATTGTGGGCCACTTGGTTGTCCGCCAAATATTGCACCAGCTTAAAGACGGCGTCTGCCACGGCTGACCACTTGTCAACACTTGTAAGCTGCAGTGCAAATCCCTTGGCGGGGTAATCCACTAACTCATAAAGTCCATTTTGCACTTCCTTTGCTTGGCAGGCGGCCACGGGGACATCGTAATCGGGGTGCAAGTAGTACAAGTGCCAATGCAAGTGATTGACGCTGGCGTAAGCACAGAGACTGAATGCAGTTTGTTATAAGAGCCCCCCTATCTCGTTCTTCTACATTGTGGCAAATGACTCCCTTTTTCTCATGTTTTCTTAGACTTTTTACTGATTTTCAAACAATGTGAAGGGTTTGAAAATGCGCAAAGTATAGATAGGGCATACCACAAATGATTGCTATTGTAAATTGTGGTTGAACTATTTGAAATGTTGGCTTTGCAAGTTCCACATTTTGTTTCCAACATGAATCAATCAAAGAAAAAACTAGTTTGCTAATGATGAATCATTTTTGGCTAATTCAACTAGTTGTACCACAACCACTAATTTTTGAGGTTTTTGAGACCGATGATTAATGGAAGTTTAAATGAGCATCAAAGGCCCATTATTGTTTGCCAATGTAACTATAAAGCAACGCCCAAAAAGTGCACGAGTGTGTTTGTCTCATATCAACACAAAGAGATGCTGCAAGTAAAATGTTCTCACGAAAAATGGGATGACAAATCCAAGCAAAAAAAATGTTGAGTTTGATGTAGGAGGGTTTTAGTCTATCTAGATGGAGCTTTAAGCGAAAATGTGACATAAAGGGAAATGTCGAGAAAGAGAGGCTCTTATAGAGACTTGCCTGTTAAATGCTATTTTGAAGTTATTTTGTCTGCTCAGCAACATCAGTTTCAAAGCCGATTGAATGGCTTGTAAAGTCAGCACCTGTGGTAATTCTCCATAGGGTACAAAAAGACAGTGGCCAAATTCAATGGGAGACACATTAATTATGCACCGGCCTATAAACACAATAGTGGTTCAATCTGCCCAGCATTGCATTTCCGTATTCTACACTTGAATTGTTATTTGAATACCATTGCTGCACAATAACGCACAGTAGGCATAAAAATATTTTTGGAGATCTATGCCCAGGGTGCTGTGGGTGGTTGTCGATCAAGAAAAACATATTTTTAAGTGGGATTGATTCTATTTGAGATTAGTCCAAAATCTTGAACTGTTTTGCGGTCTATCTCTGACCTTTTATGGCCCATTTTAATAGCCTTGCTACTGCAAAAGATATTATGCAGAATCGAAGTAATCCTATGCTGCTATGCAGGAGTCAAGTAGGTTGGAAATGCAATGCAAAGACTAAATAACCTGCGCCGCCGCCCGCTTGAAAGACAACTTCTTTATCTTCAACTTTGTTAAAGTTGAACTTTTCAGGATCGAAAGGTTGCTTAACTGACATCATGGCCTCAGGCTTCCTTCTAGAAGTCACCTAGTACAGTAGAGACCATCTTGATTAGCAGACCAAGAACTTAGAAGAGTCGTAGCAAAAAATGAATAATGTAAAAAGCTATTCTCCAGATATTGCAGATATTTTAGAGAGTATAATGACAAGGAAAGTATTTCAAGTATCTAATTTCACTGCAGGCCTTTCGTTAATGAAAANAAATTGACCTGTCTGGTAACACTGTTTGACCGCAAGCTTCAGGTTTTCAAAAACTCGTCAAATTGACCACTTTTTTTTTTTTTTTGGCTTTTTAATGAACTTTTGTCCACTCAAATTGTAAATGTAGCTCACTTCGCTCGCAATATTGAATGAGACTTTTTCTGTGATTTTCAAATACCGTGTAGGTATTTCAAGTATCTAATTTCACTGCAGTCCTTTCGTTAATGAAAACTCTTCAAAATGCATGCACAAGCTGTTACAAAAAAAAATGTTTCAGAACTTCTTATGAACCCTAAAAAGTTTGGGATAAGGTCGTGCAACTTAGGCAAAAACTTGACAGTTTTGAGCGATTGTTGCCAAGTGTGAACTGTGAATCATAAAGCTTTGATTCAGCTAATCAAGATGATGACCCTGAAGGAGTTAAATTGAGCCAGATAGCTGTAGTTGCCCAACAGCTTTTTGCACTGGGGATGCTGAAAAGGGTAACGAAAAGCGCCTTCATCCATCTTCTGCTGCCATGAAAATTGAATCAGGCGGTCAAAATCTGCCAAATCTTCTGCCGCCCTGCTGCCTCCGGATTTCACGGAGTAAGCCTCAACGTTGTCGATATCCAATAACCCAGAAGAAGCCATTGAATCCTGAAACAAAAGTTGGAATTTGGAATGGGTTTCTTTATACGTATGCCTTCCAGAGGAAGTATGTAATTGTAGAGAGAAGTAGATGTTGAAGTGGTGTGCCAGAAAAAAGAGCCATTAGTTCTCCAATGCAATTTGTCTCTCCGTTGGAAAAAAAGACAATGGAACTGTTTTCAAGCATCTCATAATCATAAAAATGATGACAGAAGCGTGTACTCCATTTTGAAGTAGGTGTTCCTTTCCTTATTCTCGTGTTTGTTTTAGTCAACAATGAATCGAATTTTATATTGAGACATCATCATGCCAAAGTTATGAGAAGCGGCCTATCTGCAAACAGCTTTATAAATGTGAGTGACTTGACGTGTTCTTGCATCGCAAAGGGAACAATGGAAGTACGGCAGGTTGAGTTGATAGCTAATCGATGATGTGTATGTAATTAGTTTGCTAGAGGGGGTCAAAGCAAGATGGTACATCAAAGAACAGTTTGAGTAAAGTGTTAACGAGAGGTTGCGATAGTTTTTAGTAAAAGTTCCGTTTTATCGAAGTGTAAAATATCAGAGAAAAATCAAAATCAACTATCAACAAGAGACCTTAGTCCTTAGATTTTTGAATGTGTCATTTTGTATGTGGTTCTTAAAAAAAACGGGAAAAAAATTGTTTTACACTATATTTGTTGGAAAGGAATTAGCGAAAAGAGGGAAGAGAGGGAACATCAATTTGAAATAGGTATTTCGAACTTTTCAACTTACCAATTACAGTTCTTTTTGTACTCGAAATATCCTTTGATCACAACTTCTTTGTCAAGATGTCTTCGGCCGGAGTTTGCTAGCAATCCACCACATTTACAGTTTGCTATCTTCTTCGCAAAATTTCGCTCTTGAGTCTTCAAATCTTCAACCTTCAAGGCTTCAAGACTGAAAAGTTTGTTTTCAAACTAAAATCAGCTGTTGGTAATGTCAGTAAGTGGTATGCAGAGCCCTCTACTGAGACTTTTTGTTTCATATTCGTAATTTAGGTTCAGGCTTCTGTTACTTCTGTTCTGTCTTCTGACTTCAATGAAGACTTCAGCACAGATCCCCCAGCTCTAGAAATCTGACTTTTCCGGATCGGATCGATCGGATCATCAAATTAGGGTAAGCGCTAGTCCCTCAATGTCCATTTTAAATAGATACCCACAGTTCATACATAAGCCTAACCTCCGTTTTTTAATGGAACCTCTATTGCCTCTTCCTACATCATTAAGCCCTTACTTGATTGTAATCTTATTAAATGGGTATCTACGACTATCGAAAAAATCTTTGGTAGTAGCGAAGAAATTTCAATTCAAACCTATTGATTTTATTGGTTACAAGATTGTGGGCAACGATTTCGTTAGTTAACGTACTATGTATCAGTGAAAATTATTGCTTGTATGTTCATTTGCATAAAGAATGGATCTTTTTTCTTTTAAACACCATCTAACGGTGATTTTAGTCGTGTCAATATATTACCTACTCTGATTTTGCATGTATCACATGACACATAGCATCGAAGCCGTTTTATCAAAAATATGTATATTATTCTCAAAAGATTTGAAAACAGGGCAACCAAAAGTCTTGTTTGAATAATCGTCTATGTACATAATTGAATAATCTCTTTTGGCACCAATTTTGACCTCTTGATGACAACCCCCCGCCGCAATGCGCAAGAGTCGCAAGATCCACCTGGCAGACTCTCCCACCATCTGGGAAACCAGAAACTCAACAAATAGAGATTTTCCGTCTGACCATATTTATCATTAGACGTAGAAAAAGTAGAGTCATTTGCCTTCTCAGACTTCTTTTTTTTTGGTTTTTTTTGACAAATTAGGGGGACTTGAGAACCAATTTGAAAAGGAGAAGGGAAAAAAACGGTTTTGGCCTAGTGGTACTAATGTATGTTTTTGGGTGCCATCCATACCAACTATCTCGACGCCACCGTCAAAAGTCTGCTCATCAATGTCGCCGAGGATTCTGGCGCCAACTTCATGGAGTCTTAAAATGACCTTAAGTTTGGTACAAACAGAGTCAAAAAATCAAAGTTAACTTTTTGCCCAATTGTCATCAGGGTGAAAGATGGCCACGATAAAGGCTAACTTTAATCATTTAAAAGATGATCTTGGCGGAACTTTTTTTTCAGTTGCACCAGCATCACGCAGTTGCAGTATACTGGCGCCATTTTTATGAAGGAGCCTCTCCTTGCTGCCCACTAAAATGGGAGTCGCGACGGAGCACAAATAGGGTGCATTACAAAAGCTCTTCATAATAAAGCCCTGTCGCCAACCTAATGTCCCCTTATTATCTTACTGGCTCCTGCTGCTGCCATGCTGCCCATCACAAGACTAAAAGGCGACAAAAACCACTTTGCTCATGTCTATACCGACGTTTCTTACCATTGTACTTAGACTGCTTCTCCTATTCAAAAAACTTTATGCTCAATTGAACTTTCATTGTTAAAAATTAGGTTTCTACTATGTACCTACGCAAGTGTAAGAATACCTGATACCCCTTTGCTCGTTTGGCTCATATTGCTTGAATGACATATTTTTGGCCTTCTTTGAGTTTCATTCCGCTAAAAAAATTAATGCATTTTTAGACATCCAAGCTTGAAATAAGATATTTTAGCTCTGTTTTCGAAGCAGGTTTCTTAGGAAGAGCAAAGCTTCTTCAGGTTACTACGGCCCTGTTACGCGCGCGCGTGATCTTGGAAGAAATCAGCTGAAATCATGGCTTCGACTTTGGTATCAAAAGTTCCTTTCGTCAAATCCTCATTTGAATGGAAAGATATCATTTCACCCGATGGATTACTTTGCAAGAAACACTTGGAATTACATTGTGAAAGTGGTGATTTCTATCATTTCTCTTTTGAAATGAGACATATCCCACACAAATCATTGAATGATAAAGAGCATCGAAATGTGGAATTGAAGCTAAAATTGAACAAACCTATTGAACAAATGAGTTTTGGGGTAGTGATTAAGAAACAGGATCGAAAAGGTAATTGGCTGACTGCATTGTCAATCCCTTCAACCAAAGCTACCAGAAATGACGAAGAAGATTCACGATGGACCTGTGTGGCTCCTAATTTGCAAGCCTCGGATATCAACTCCCCTACCACAGTGCTTTTGTCCGTGGAAATACATCCAGCCGAAATCAAACCGTTGGATACCGAACCTACGTTGAACCAATTGATTGAAAAGTTGTTTTTGAATGAAGACAAAAGTGATATCAAAATTGTTTGTGATGATGAAGAATTCCCTTGTCATAAATTCGTTTTGAGTGCACGCAGTGACGTGTTTGAGACTATGTTGTCGACCAAAGAATCGCGTGAAGAATTAGAAGGAATCTTGAAAATTGAAGATATTTCAGCTCATACCATGCGAACTTTTCTTAATTTTATGTACAAAGATGCTTTGAAAAATGAGGATATTGATAGCAATTTACTATTGGCTGCTGAAAAGTATAATGTTAAGAGACTGATTAACATTTGTTTGAGACACTTGTTGAAGAATATTGATGCTTCTAATGTGATGGAAATTGTGGTGGCAGCTTACCTTATCAATCATGACCATTTGTTACAAGAAGGCTCTAAGTTCATTTTTAATAATCGCGGGAGCATCAAGAAATGTGCTGAGTGGGATGAAATTAAAACCAGACATCCTGGGATTGCAACCAAAGTTATGGATTTGATTGTGTTCGATGACAGATCAGAATAGAAAAAGATAATTTTAA